>JAGFBZ010002630.1:0-193911 GCA_018398805.1 Hirundichthys speculiger | reverse complement strand
CAGATGGAGACGCCAGAAGGTAAAGCAGAGTATTACAGGTGTCCTAAATTAGAAGGTTCACTGAAAAGAAAAATAAAATGCATCTAATTTACCAAACTAGTTTACCAAACTATAATAAACTGAATAATCTTACTAGTTATTGTAGTGATGTTGACTCCACTGCTCCTGACGTTCTCAAACACAGAGAAGAGAGTGAATGTGTATTTAGTTGTGGCAGTGAGAAATGAGACTGTGTGAAATACTGGTCCATCTCCATCTGGTGCACTGATGTCTGTCTCTGTTCCACTAAACTGGAGAACAAAACTGACGTAGTTGTTCACTTTATTCCACTGCAGAATGATGAAGGTGTCATATTGTAGTGGTATGACGCCCTCTGGATTTTCAGGAGCTGTGACAGAAAGAGAAACCCACAGTTAAGGTCCATAGCTGTTCATGTAACTCTTTGACTCTTTACAACAACAGTCAATAGCATGAAACTGAATTTACAAATCACCACGCAGGTTATTGAACGTTTGCACTTGTAGCATGACCTAAAGGGTTTATTATCTTACCAGTAACAGCTGTAAGTTGTTCTCCCGCTGCTTCTGATGTTCTCAAACACAGAGAAGAGAGTGAATGTGTATTTAGTTCCAGCAGAGAGAGATGAGACTGTGTGAGTTACTGGTCCATCTCCATCTGGTGCACTGATGTTTGTCTCTGTTCCATTAAACTGGAGAACAAAGCTGGTGTTGTCGTTCACTTTATTCCACTGCAGAGTGATGCTGGTCTCACTCTGTCCTGATGCTCTGAAGACTACTGGGTTTAGAGGAGCTGAGAAAAAACACAGTCAATTCATATTTAATCTAATATGATATTCATTTGCGTGTATAACTAACAAATATAAAACGAACCACTTTTTTTCTTAAATGTGCTGAGGATCGTTTTTTGTTCCATTTTTTTCAAACTGTTTCATAATAAGAGGATATGCAAATCACACAAATGTTTAATATTCTCTGGTAACTTTTGTATGTCAGTGAATTTAGTTGCATGGTCTCTTGTCCCATTATATCGTGTTATTAAAATATTAATGCATAAAAAGTATCTCACCAGTCGCGGCTGTAAGACGTGGTCCGGTGTTAAAGAAGAACTTGAACTGGGAGTAGAGCGTGAACGTGTACGTCGCTCCCGCCCCGCAGCGAGAGAGGAGACCGTGTGATTTACAAGCCCATCTTCATCCGATGCAGCGATGAAGTCGTGCGTTCCATTATACTCTAGGTAATAGCTGACATTGGTCGTCCTGCTCCATTGGAGGGTGATGCTGGTTGCGTTGTTTCCGATTAGTCTGAAGATATCTGGGTTTGGAGGAGCTGAGACAGACAAAACAAGAGCAAAGATGTCAGTTTGTTCTTATTTCACTGTTCTTGTTTATTCTAATCCATTTAATATTTTCCATATTCATTAAAATAACATATTGAGCTTCAGCAATGTAAAAGCTTTACTGAGCAGCAGCTACACAGATAAAACAGAGCTGTGGTCTCGAACGTCTGCACCTCAAGTGTAGATTACTCTTGATGAGGTATGCTCAAGAATCATTTCATTTTATTTTTTATATTTTGACTCCATTTTTATTCTTGTCATTCTGTTATACTTCTTCTTCTTCTTATTATTATTGTAAGTGGTAGAAAAACATAAATAAAAAACTCTTTAAAGTCTAAGACTCATTGGTGGAAGCCCAAAGTCGTGTATTATGAGCAGAAGTGGCCACTATGGAAAATGTTCGATGGGTCTGGAATCGGCCCACATGCTCGGCACCACAGTTTCCACCCAGAGATTTGACCTGGAAGTACTGGAATAGAGCGATACCTCACAAGAAGTGACCACCCCAGTCCAAGCGGACTCCGACTAAGAAGTCGGTCTTATTGCAGTTCTTCGACTCACCACTGGGGGATGTGACTCAGTCCCCATTGGCCTCCACGTTAAAATGTCCAACTTTGAAGCAGAAAAAATAAAACAAAACATCTTTACAGCCTGGTTTAGAGGTCTTCACGGGTCCACTTTCATGGACCTGAACCCGAATGGACCTGTGAAAATTTGACCCGAAACCGACCCGACCCGACCCGAGCTATTATCATAGGTCCGGGTTCTGAACCCAAATGGATCCGCAATATTTGGACCCGGAACTGACCTGACCTAAGGGTTTAGTTTCTGACCACGAACTGAACTGAGATACCCAAACAGAACCGAGACAATACAGCCCATAGCTGCTCATGTTAAAAGTTGTCTAGCGTTGAATAAAACTTGATTTTCTTCCCTAAAGTTGTCTTCTTCTACCGGTTCAGTTGCTACATAGGCTACGTGATGTAAACAACAATAAATCCACGTTGTTATTTTCTTTGTGGATACATATGCTATTTGTAGCAACTGCTAACGCTAATAGCTACACCGGTCAGGACGTGTCGTGAACATGTTCTCTCATCCAATGTTATCATGTTGGCGATCCGTTGTGCTTTACAGCTGCAGTACAAACCGCTAATAACACGCTACGGCAACACGACTGTTTCATGACAAACACGCCACGTTCATGAATAATCATTAAACTGCCCCGAGTCCTGACATTGGCTAAACCAAACTACTGTTTGTTTGTTTACTTTTGCTTGACCTGTCACCTGACAGGTCACAGCCTATTGGATGGAAGGGGGCGGGGACAGGCCTCGGGTTTTTGGATTGTTCCGAAGACCTCTAGCCTGGTTTAAATAAAACTATTTTGGTCTTCATAGGTAGATTTCACATCCATGACAGTACCAGGGGCTACTTTTTTGTACCACACCAGGTAAAATCGTACAAGGCAACAAAATAGATAATAATCAGGGATGTTGGCTTTTGATCAGAAGCATGTATTGCCAAAGGTGAGCTGTCATCACTTTTGCACTTTCCTGACTTCAGAAGCCCACCTTCTGAGCTGTGAATAAAAACCGAGCAAATGCAGCATAGTCATCCTTATTTAAAAAAAACAAAACAATACACTTTGTTGTGTTAATTGTACTGACAGACCTCCACGAGAAGCTCCGCGTTGGGATGCAGTTTGTGCTAACAAAGCGTCAGCTAAACACTGATGTTGCAACCAGAACAAAATGTGCAAAGGGAGGTCCTGCTGTGGATGTCTGCCTGTAGCTTCTCTTTCGCGGCTTGGCTGAAGTAGCTGGGAGCCATTGTGTGTCATTTCAGGACCCTCCCAAGCAGGACCCACAGTCAATCATCTTGGGACTCACAGGCTGAAAGCAGCAGGCTAACTAGAAAAAGCCGGTACCAATGAGATGAAGGTAGGCACTACTGGCACCTGTAGTGGTGGGTTGTGACATACTTTGGTCACATGCATGTACATTGGGATAAAGAAATAAACGTCCTAACTGATCTGTAGTTTCAGAATGACTGAACTGTGTTTGTAAAGGTACTGGTAGTTTCAAATGTCAGTCTAATCACTATTTTTGAAAAATTCTAATATGTTTTCAAAGGTGATATTTTTCATTTGCAAGCACAGAAAGCAGGACAGATGAGGTTTCCGCATTTTTAGTGCTTTGGGTCCCACTAGAGGTTGTTGCGGTTTTATGATGCTGTCTAAACTTTAGTTGTGTTTGGTGTTTTTTTTTAAGTCACTGTCTCACTTTTTTCTTCCATCATTACTTCCTTGAGCTTCTCAGTTGCCTCTGCCTTGATGTCAGCCATAACTCTGAAATGAAACTGAAACCAATATTTCAAAGTGAACAAAAGGCCTTTTGTTGTGCTTTGGATCACTTTCATTTTCCAACCTTTTTTTAGTTTTTTTTTTTTTTTTTTTTTGATTTGCATCCTCTTTATTAAAATGATTCATGGCAACGTTGTGCTGTGGCTTTGATTTTTTTGATATGATTACTTTTTTGATCAAATCTCTTTTAAACTGATCAAAAAACAAATGATTACTTACTCCCGTTTTCAGTTTACTTTCATTTAAACGGCTCAATTTTTCAATTCACATGCTCTTTTTACTTCTATTTTTAACATTATTTTGTGACTTTAACCTCTTATATGAATGTTGTAGATTTTAAAGAATATTTTTGAAATATATATATGTATATATTTTTTTTATATATATTATATATATATATATATATATATTTTTTACCTGTGAAAGCTGTCAGTCTCATCTCGCTCAGGACGATGTCCTCAAACACAGAGAATAGACTGAATGTGTATTCAGTTGCAGCAGTAAGTGATGAGACTGTGTAGGTGACTGGTCCTTCTCCATCTGGTGCACTGATGTTTGTCTTTGTTCCATTAAACTGGAAAACAAAGTTGACGTTGTCCACTGGAGTCCAAAGAAAAGTGATGCTGGTCTCATTTTGTTCAAACGCCTGGAAGATTTCTGGGTGGAGTGGAACTGGGACAAAGAGAAAAACTCATCTCATAATGTGAGAATTATGGTAAATGTCTTGATGGATCAGCTGAATACATTCATTATGAACAATGGAACAAACGTTACACCATCTCAACTGGTCCATCCCCACTCTACAAAGACCCAGTCTGCCACATTTAGTGACATCCAATGGCCAACTTTCAAACGGCCACAAACTGAATCCCACATTTCCCACTACACATTTAAACATTTTACTGTAAATTGTTTAAAATTTAGGGTCATCAGCAGTCTCACAGCAAAAGGAACAGATGGCCTCCTGGTGCCGATTACTTGATATAAGCAGACATTTGTTCCCACGGGATCATGAACGAATGAGACGCTACAATGCTGAAAGCGTCCTACCAGTAACAGCTGTAAGTTGTTCTCCACTGCTCCTGACGTTCTCAAACACAGAGAAGAGAGTGAATGTGTATTTAGTTCCAGCAGAGAGAGATGAGACTATGTGAGTTACTGGTCCATCTCCATCTGGTGCACTGATGTTTGTCTCTGTTCCATTAAACTGGAGAACAAAGCTGATGTTGTCGTTCACTTTATTCCACTGCAAAGTGACACTGGTCTTATTTTCGCCCAACTGTCTGAAGCCTGTGGGTGCTGGGGGAGCTGTGTGGAAAGAAAAAGAACATTAGAGGAAATTAAACTCCCCACAGTTTGGTGTTATGAGGATGACATAACCCGTCATTTGCTCTCCCACAGACCTCTGCTTATGCTCAAACCAACAAAAAACACAAGTTTGCCGCAGGAAAAGAAAAAACGTCTGGCTCGGCGTGGTTAGCCAGCTTTGACAGCTGAGGCTCAGATGTTGGGCCACAGGTTGGTTAGAACAGGTGCAGTATGTTGTAGCAGCAGTCACACTGCCGGATCAGGGAATCAGTGTTCTTCCCGTTGTAATAATTCCAGCTGAGATAAAGCCAACGCTGCTTCCTGCTACTGAAGACTACTAAGTCGTTGTCAGTGCATGCAGTTTATATAAAAACAGTGCACCATACAGATCGCTGCTCACCAGTACCGGTCCTCCAGTGCCACTGCCCTGCACCCTGTAGATGTTTCCCTGCTTCCAAACTGCTAATTCAAATGAGCGCATCGCTAACAGACCTGTGTGGAGTCAAACCCTGATGACAAGCTGGCAGTTCATCTGAATCAGGTGTGTTGGAGCAGGGAAACATCTAAAACATGCAGGGCAGCAACCGTCAAAGGACCACAACTGGGGAACGCTGATACAGATGGTTAAACCAGATGGAGACGCCAGAAGGTAAAGCAGAGTATTACAGGTGTCCTAAATTAGAAGGTTCACTGAAAGAAAAATAGAAAAAAAAAATTACCAAATTAGTTTACCAAACTATAATAAACTGAATGATCTTACCAGTTATTGTAGTGATGTTGACTCCACTGCTCCTGACGTTCTCAAACACAGAGAAGAGACTGAATGTGTATTTAGTTCCAGCAGAGAGAGATGAGACTGTGTGAGTTACTGGTCCATCTCCATCTGGTGCACTGATGTTTGTCTCTGTTCCATTAAACTGGAGAACAAAACTGGTGCTGTCGTTCACTTTATTCCACTGCAGAGTGATGCTGGTCTCATTCTGTGTTGATGCTCTGAGGCCTTCTGGGTTTTGTGGAGCTGAAACAGAAAGAAGCAATGTAGAAAACTTTGCTTTAGACACATCAAAGCTGTCTGTATTTTGAGGATATAAGAAAAGAAACAAAAAACAAAAAAACGAGCTGTTAGATCACATGAACTGCCAGTGACAACTTTGTTGCTTTGAGGCCAAAAAGCTCTGAGGACATGAAACACCTGGCAACATTTTCAAATATAATGCGTCTCCTTGTCCACATCATAAGGTCAGAGGGATGTGGAGAGAAAAGGTAGCTACAATCAACATATTATTTACCTTCTAGTTGAAACTAAAAGCTTGATAGTCTTATTCCTGCTTGGGACTGTGTTAATATACACCTGAATGCTCCGGAACAGCAAACAACCAAAACCTCTGCTTTTAAAGTGATCACATTTGCTGACGATCCATGTATAAATCCATTAGTAATAGATGATTACCATAACAGTCAATGGTTGGTCTGCACAAGTCAACCACACATCTTTATCACTAGCCTTGGTCCAGCTATAAAACCACTAACAACAGACATTACCTTTTACGTAACAGATGAATGGGAGACTGAGACTGCAGTTTTCATCTGACCATCGTCCAGAGTCGCCGAATGCTGCAGCGACACACTGTTCTGCTCTAGAGCTCGGTTGGCCACTGGTCCAGTGTTGAAACAGGGAGCTGCTCCCATCAGACCACTCTCTCTGGCGATACAGACCAATCCACACGGAGCTGCCGTTTGCCAGGTTTGTGACGGCTGTGTTTTCTGTTTGATTTCGTATGCTGTGAGGGGAAGAGACTTTTTAGCATCCAGGTTGGTACACAAAAAAATAAATAAATAAAACAACCCATCGTCATTTGTATCAAATGTTTTGTAAAATTAAATATTTACCTGCATTTAGTGAAAGTAATGAAATTTCAGATGGTTAACAATCAAAAAACAAACAAAAAAAAGCTATTGCACTATCTAGCCATTGCACCTATGATGTTATATCAAATCAAATCAAATCAAATCAAATATACTTTATTGATCCCCCAAGGGGGAAATTCAAGTTTCAAGTACACCAGACGCTGCAGTCTGGTGTACTTGAGGAGCTGCCGGTGTCCAGCGCTCCTTCATGTCCCGGTCCTGTGGTCTGAGTGCTAACTCCAGATAACAGCCGTTAAAACCTGTTAACAGCTGTTAAAACCAGTATATCTCCACAATGGTGAATTAAGTGAGATATCTCCAGGTCAGAGGAGGAAACTCAGATAAACCAAACTCCGATGAACCAAACTGTCTCCTCTGGAAAGACCGAGCTCCCTCAGTCCGGCGAGCGACGGAGCAGACTGTCCCAGAGCCCAGTTCAACACGAGGACCAGCTTGCCGTCGTCACCCCTGCAGTGCCAGGCCCACCAGGTCTTCAGACAGCCCCCGCCAGGTCAGCAGACTCACCCCGGCGTGTAGACTGCTGGATAGGGGCAGCATGCTGCCGCTGCCACGTCGGGGGCTCCAGTCCCGGCTCAGTCGACGCTGCAGCCCGGATCCAGTGGCGGTGGTTGCCTCCTTTGCTTGTCCGCGGGTAGCAGTCCAGGATTAGCTTCCCTGAACTGGCCCCCAGCGACACTGTCCATGTCCGCAGCGGCACATCTCCACCAGCCGCAAAAGGACCGGTCCGCACCCGCAGACAGCAGGTCGACACCCGACCGTAAAATCACCACACACCGGGCACAAACTGGAGCGTCCAGCATCCAGTGTCGCAGGGATAAGTTGTGCAGTTATTTATAGAGAATAAGTGTAAGTAAAAAGAAAAGAATATTTCGTTGTGTCGTGAAATGCACCTCTAGAGGGACACAATAGCAATACAGGACGTGCCGGACCGTCCCTACTCATTAGGACAATATTGGCAGTGGCTCAGTGGATCTATATCCTCCGTGTGGCAAGGGCAAATCTAGGGTTAGAGATTTAGGGGTGCTGAGCACCCAATGAGCCCCACCACAACCCACAAAGCATGATGTCATTATCTGAAACACCTGATTTACTGAACAACGTACATAAACACTAATGTATTTCATCACTCTACAATATGCATTGGGTCTTTGCACTTCATAATTGTAACCTGTACCTGGCAAACCCGGCGTAATTCTCCCAGCAGTATCTCTGGGAGTCGGTCCAATTCAGCTTCACATCACTGAGAGCAAAGGACACTGTGCCGTTTACTGTTCCTGTGAACAGAATTAAAAGATATTACAGATGGTTTTTCAGATCAGGGCTCACTGCATAGTGCTGTACTAGTTAACCAGAATGCAGGCGTTACTGGAAGTACCACCAAGACGCACACATACAGCTTTTTTTTTCTAACTGGAAGAAAAAAAACCTCACCATTGTAGCACACAAAGTGTTTTTTCCTCGCTGCACTCGGTGTCCTTCCACGAGCCAGAGGACGGACCTCCACTAACAAGTTCCACCACGCAGTACTCTCGTCCATTAAGATTGTCCGGCTGGCCTGGAGACCAGTTTCTGAACGCGGTCTCCCCTTCGCCGTAGAAGCTGCTGTTGTTCAGGGACCATCTCCAGCTGTTCTCCAAGTCATCATGCAGACCAATCCAAGCCTTTCCTGTTAAAAGGGGTGTTCAGAGTGGCAAAGCTGATCCAAAACCTTGTTTTTTATTCTTATTACAAAATCTTGGCAGCCGCCTGGTGAACTGGTATCTCACATTCACGCTGTTGTTAGGATTAAGATTAATTTAGAGAACTGTTTAACTGTTAAAACTAAACTTTATGGCATGTAAGAATGCAGTCTCTTTTTTTATGATGGTGAGTCCTCAGTTTTGCTGCTTTGTGACCTAACGACTGGGATCTCCTGACTTCCTGACCCGCTGTCTTCCAACAGTTAGCGACTCCCAGATAAACAGTTTGTTTATTATCCTGGACTGTAAGACTGGAGAAGTGTTTACCATCTGGACTCGAAGACAAAGAGCGGTAAAACTCAGAAGAGCAAGGATCCGCCTATAAGAACTGAGAACAATCTGACAGTTGGTGTGCATTTCCTGGCATCTCCCTGTGTTAAGGCAATGCATCATCTGCCGATTAAAGCATTCTGCATGGCATATTGAATCTTTGTATTCATGATTTGTATTAAACTCTTTAATTGACCTTTGTTTCTAGTCTTGTCAATGGCACCAGATAAAAGAACACGGAGAATAACTTCACTGTACATACAGTCGTGTGTATTTAATGTGTACAAATCTATTATTAAGGACTCGCCTGTAAAGTTTGATGCTGTGTTGAGAACGGCATCGACATCAGCCGTGTTTTCTACGGTGGCCAGGTCGGTGTAGTCCCGTCTGCAGAGACTCTGAGCGTCCGTCCAGTTCAGCTGCGTGTTCTCAAAGAAGAAGTGACGAGTCTGGGCACTAGTGACCCGGAGCAGAGCTCCTGAAACAAGATCAAGATCGAGATCGCTTTATTTGTCACTGAGCCAGCTTCCCAGCACAAGGAAAATACATTCTGGTACGTCGTCCAAGAAAACATACAGGAAACAAACAGTGTAGGACATGAGTGGACGATACACTGAGGCTACAGCCAGGTAGCGGCACTGCCTTTCATTAGATAAGGAAAGGAGGTGACACAGGGAAAAAAAGCATCTCTCACTCTGTGTCCTGTGAAGGACACAGTGATCTGGCTATGAGTATATAAACTTTCCCCTCTTGTACATGATTCGATCTTCCTACAATTCGATTCAGAAGATCCTAGACGCTGCGCAAGTCTGTATCAAGCTTCTTTTTTGCAAATAAACTTTATATGCACTTAAAAGACGGCTTGGGAGCCGTGTTTTTTTCCACCACTTCTGACATGCAGAAGACACACAGTGAAGACTGAGAGGAGACTCAAAATCACCTCTATGGCAGAAACCACACCGTCTGCCTTAAAGTCTCTGGTTTTATCTCCATCCATTATCTATGGCCGCTTTAACCCATGCAGGGTCACGGGTGGTTTCATCTCGGTGTGCAAAATCCCAAACAGCTGAATTTGGGTCAGTTCTTGAGTTTGCAACTGCTCCAAGTTCTTATCCATCGTACCAGTGAGTTAAGAACCACAGTTGTTTGATGATTCTGTTCAAGAATCACATCCAGTTTACGGTTCAGCAAAGTGTTCCCTCACACTCGACAGGCAGCGTCACGATGGCCAGAATAGCTGCTGACATTTCTGAATGTGTGTCGATACACCTGGTAACTGCCAACTCCAAACAACAGAAATCCTGTTATCAGAAATCTGAATATGTATAGATCTTTTGTATCCTCAATGTACAAAGTAGCCAGGCATAAGATCTTCCATTTACTCCAGGAATTCATCATATATCCAGCCACTAGGGGGAAAAGGGCTCTCCTGTGTCCTGTCTTCTTGTTGAGAAAATTTGATCAGTTGAGTTGGGGGACCAGCTGACCAGATCCATGGTTTAAAAATTAAAGAGATTATACAAAGCGAGGCACCAAAAAAAAAAAAAAAAAGAGCACAAGACAGCAGAGAGCAGGAAGATACTTTTTTTTTTTTTTTTTTTCGCAATTTCCATACGTTGTTCATGCAACATGATATCTGATGATATCAGTCATTTATTCACAGTTTACAGAGAGAACATCCCTCCTCTGCTTCAGCGGTGGAGCTGACTGGATCGTGGAGCGTCAACACTGAACTCTCCACTGAAGCAGGAGGCCTCGGTGACGTGCAGCAGATGTAATCAAACGACGCAGGTTCAGAAAGCTCAGATTACTGTCTGACTCATTGTTCAGAGCAGACAGCATGACGTACTGCTGAATGAAAACGAGACTCAACCCACCTCACGGTTTCAACCACAAAACATACAGTGAACAAAAAAAAAAAAGAAAGAAATTTCATGGCAGTGTATGCTAGTTCAGAAATGTAGATATGTCAAACGCATTTTTACCTCGCAAGGATCTATGCTTTGATCTAATCTCAGTTGGACTGCTGTAAATCTTTCAGTCCAGGCTCGATGGCAGCAGCAAAAGTAAAAAAGCACTCTGAGAGCGCAGACCTCCGCCAAGCGCAACAATTTCCCCAAATAGCGATTTACAGATTGCGATAAAATCCGCTTTCTGGATCAGATCCGGATCAGCCTTTGAAATTTGATAGAGGTTCCCGTTGTCAATCCCTGAGTCAAATTTCATGAGTTTTGGGCAATAATTAACGGAGATATTGAGAAACAAAATTTTTGGCCCCATTGACCACAATGTTATCGAAAATTTGAAAGTGATTCAAAATCCAGGATTTCTGCCGGATCAAACCCAAAATGAAATCAGTTCTTCCTTTTCACATTTCTGACAACTCCTGAAAATTTCATCAAAATCCATCCATAACTTTTTGAGTTATCTTGAACACAGACAGACAGACAGATAAACGCCGACAAAAACATAACCTCCTTGGCAGAGGTAATAAAATTGTGTCTAAACACCTCAATTACAGGTAATTATCTATATAATAAATTTCATATTTACTCAACAAAACAGTTACAACTGAGGATCAAACGTGCTGAAACGTGTTGTATCCATGCAGCACTTGTGACGACAGCCCGACCGTAACTACTTTCAAATAAAAACAAATCAGAATAAACAAAGAAAAGGCACCAACCTGTGAGCACAAAGGTGACCAGCCTGAAATCCATGACTTAAACCTTTGAAAAGAGGGATACTATTAATTAGTCTGTTGTGAAAATGCTCCAGTTGAATCTAATCTAGTTTACATCACATCCCGCTCATGTTTCAATGCATCAATATAAAAATACCCAACACTAGTAATCCCTGTAAAGGGTTGCAGTCGCTGTACAGAGGGATCTTACCATTCTAGCTTCAGCCTCTTCCTCCTTGAAACTAAACCACTTCCAAGAACACCTGAGTATTTGTTGAAGCGCAGTTGAACTTGTTTGGCATTTGTTACAGGAAGGATGGCATCGCAGAAGTCGGAGGGACTGCAGATGCGGTCCAACCTGTTCTTCTTTGAGACGAGGCAACGGCAGAGGTATGTGTCAGTTGCAGACAGTCAACTCACACAGAAATTGAAGTCTAATGGCGTCTAGGCTCTGGTCAAATCCATTTCTTCTGATTACAGGTCAACATTGAGGGTGATGAACTTAACTCTCTTCTGTAGAACTGGGGTCTACGGGCAGAAGATAGGGAGATGGTGGGATTTTAAGAGCAAGCACCTCTTGCTTCATGTGGGCCAACAAACAAGTCCAGTTACACGTCATATTCACTTCATTAATGCCATTAATTCATGTTTATGCTTAATTCTCCTTTTCAGAATTTCTCACGGTCTGTTTTTAAGTGAAAACACAGCTTCACATTATTTGAGCAGATATTACCCAGGTACAATTAGTCTATACTCAAGGAGAAACACAGATGTGTTTCTCCACAAGTACATTATTCACACTGCCCTTCCAAATCAGTTTGACAAAGTTTCAGTCTGACAGAGTGATGCCAGATTTGCAACGTATGTAACTTCCTCATGCTTAGATGTTCTGACTGAAACCGTCTATCCGACATTAGCAGCTAATGGTCTCGGCTCTACTGAAGGTTCATGGATGAGTGTTACAAACACACCCTCCTGGTAAACAACCGGTCGTTACAATTCAAGTGGCGTTTGTCTGCCAAAACTGCAGACTCGCTGTCGTTCGGTGCAGCTGTCTGTGTGTATTGACTCGTCTCATTGTTCTCTGGCTGTTGTTGTAAACAGAGGTCTCCAGGAGAACGGTGTTGGAGGACAGGCTACAAGAAGAGAAGCTGTCATCAGAGGCTTTGAGGTGTCGCTGGTTAGTGTAGAATAACATTATTGAAAAAAAAACAACTTCTGGGTAATAGTTGGTTCATGAAAGGATCCTTCTGTCTCTGTTACAGTTACATAAAATAATGTCTTTCTGTCCTCTGAGAGGGTAGCAACTGAAAATACAGGAGGTTTTATTGGATTCTTTCTGGTTATCGTGGTGAGGCGTTTGTTTGATCCTGCTAGCTAAGTTGGCTAAGTCACTCAGGGGTTTCCAAAGTTAAACTGGTCCTCCAGACAACAGGAAAGACCAGCATCCATGGATCACAATTGGTCTTTTAATATCCAAGTGCTTCAAGTGCTGCATAACTTCAAGAAAAAGAAAAATCAAAAACTTTTTTTGAAAATAGAAAAACTTATAAAATAAGATTTTAAAAAGTATCTTGCGGTAGTGGCTTGTGTCAGCATTTGATGAGGGAGATTTCATCAAAATAACACAAAAGTTTATAATATCAGGTGAAGCATTACATTCATTAAAGCACACTGTTGAGTGGATCAACGTGATTCTCCCTGCTGGGCTTCAGTCCAGTTCACTAACCTGGATGTGGTGCCAGTTACTGTACCGGTGAATACATTTGTGAGCACACGTGATAAACGGATGCTCTTCTAGCTTAAACATGTTTATGAAAATGACAAAAGTGCTAGCAGGAGAGAGAGTCCGTGCACAGCCAGTTGTCCCAGCCTCCCGAGGATTAACGTCCACTCGAGACTACGACTCAGCACTCTGACCTTACATTAGGACTGCTGGGTGAACCAGGAAAGTGTCCAGGTGTCGGTGTCCTCTCGTTTTCACCAAGGAAGCTGCTGTCATTTAGGAACCAATGTTCAACTGTGCTCCAGATCATCATGCAGATCAATACAAGCCTTTCCTGTTCAAAACATGTTCACTACACCTAAACTGACCAATACTGCAAGCGTGGAGCTTTCATGCTTCATGCAGTAAGAAAATCAAACAGCGTAGCTTTACTTTTGGGATTTAGTTTTGTTTGCAGAAGAGATCTGTGAAGCGATGCTAAGAGCTAAACAAGCGTCGCCACCTCAAATAAAAAGTAGTTTCCAGATTAACCACATTCTTTAAGAGATCAAATGCTCCCTGATGCGTCACTGATCCTAAGACAACTCGTCCTTGTTTTTGTAGGCTCCTCCTGCTCTTCTGTACATGCATGTTAGCTCAGCGCACTGTCCTGAGTTCACATTTATTCAACATGTTTAGCTGTCAGTTTGTAGGCATCTCCCATAATAACTATATTATTTTCATTAACTGTGTAACTTCCATCCTTCAGTTAACTGGGGGAAGTGTTATATGAAAAATAACAGGTTTTGTTTTGGGGATAATGGATATAGAAACTACTTTTTTAAAGCGTTGTTTAAATAAATTTACATCCACTTTGACTTCTCTATTTTTCTCTTCAATTTAAAATCAATTTTCACTAATTAATTGTTGTTACTTGCACTGTTCATATGCAGTGGTTACATAAAAAGTCAAAGATACTGCAACCTAAAATCTGTGGACTAAAGCCAAACTCTAATAACAGCTCGTGTGTTTCCTGTCAAACTGGATCAGTAAAGTAAAAGGAAACTGGAAGTGTCCTGTACAAGTAAAGCTTCAAACTGAGTCAAACTAGAGAGACGACTGTTTTCCAAATACATCAAATCATGACCACTATCAAAGTGGATGGAGAAAAAAAAAAAATCAAATGCAGAGCACATGTTTAGGTAACCTGTCGTGAAGATGTTACATTTGACATCAGCAGGTGGAAAATGAAGCTGACAAAGTGAAACAAAGGTGGACAGACAGTCAGGACTGACAGAGTGGGTGGAGCAGCAATCAAGACTGGCTCTAACAACAATCTGGAATCTGGAAAGATCAGGGTGGAGATGAGAACAAGATGAGACAAGATATGAGACGTCACCTACAACACGCAGACTTGGATCATTTTTGAAACTGCTTGCTGCTCATACAAAGCCGTAGACAGTATCTACTGCACCAGTATAGTGATTATCGTTAGCATGTTGTATGCCATGATAAAGTGATTATGCTGTAGCATTAGTAGCCACGGTCACATGGTCAACAGATTACCTGCTTCAGTTCAATTCGGGACAACCCAACTGCCTGAACATGACGTGTAAGGGGGCAGAACTAACATTCATCTGGGGCTTTGGAGACAGCCATCTTTCTCTCCTGTGGCTTCCTCCAGCTATTCCAGTAGAAGCAGGAGAGTTCACCGCTAGTCTGGAAGTCAGTGCTGATCTGCTCTTTGCTGAATTGACGGGAACGTAGTCTGGAAGTTCAGATAAGGTTCAGCGTGTCGACATTCGTCACTATTTTGTCCTTACCGTCGCGTTAAATCAGAAACTTCCGAGTCATGGGGAGTTCGCATAGTCACTTCAAAACTGGAAGTTTAACGTGTTAAAGCTCCAAATACAGTAGTAACGACTGGTTTCAACCGGTGCTGCCACCCAGTGGATACAATTGTCGTGGTCCTCTGGTTTCCCCCATGAACAAAAGCAAACAAAAAACCCTTTATCCATCTAGGAAGGGAAATTCTGCTGAAGTGGCCTGTTGCATTATGGGATGCTGTATGTATGGTACGCTGGCTAGTTACATGCTAGAATTTATTTATTCATTTATTTTCATTTAATCACAGCGCCAACACTTTTCTGAATGTGACAGATAATTTCTGAGGGTATTAACCATTTGCATTGTGTTAGTGGAACTAATTTACTTCAAATTTGACTGACTACTCCCTCAACCCCCCATCCCCCCCCCCGACAGGAATTTGAGTTGTTACCTGCTCCCATATACTTATTTCAAACTTATAAAACCAAACAGACTTTACAGAAATTCCCATAACCAGTTGTGACCCTCTCCATGATTCATTTTAAGCGTCAGTGTAGGTTTAGGTTTAGTGTAGGTTTAGTCAGATGATGTTTGTTGACATGTAAATGACATAAATGTGTTAGAATGAACTGAACCTTTATTTTATATGTCTAAAGACTCGGTTTACTGAACAGGGATTCAGCCAAACTCTCCACATGCAGAAAAAATACCGAAATCGTCTGGACCTCGTGAGCCCTGGTGCACTCAGGCTGAAGCTCATGGCGATGAGTCCAGACGTGAAAAAGCTGGCAGCAGCCCACCAAGATCAGGGCTCCCAGTAAAACTGAAGAGCAGCAGCCGTTCCCTTTTTGTTAATAGTTTTTCTTCTTTTTTTTTTCTCGTTGCCAGGCCAGACCTTGTCAGTAGTCTACTCCTAAAATGACCGTTTGAAATGTTTAAGGCGCATGAATTGATGCACGATTGCTTCCAGGTTTTGATTAGTTAATTTACTGCTGTTCATGTGAAGTGTGCACGATGTTGTTGGCATCTTCAATTAGCCTTCCCATAAAACAACATAACTGCATCACTGGAAGTATTTTCTGATGTACAGTAAACTAAAATCAACTGTTTTTTACATCACATTGTATAATTTTGTTGGGCTTTTTAGAGATTAGTTTATATGTGATCAATTCTGAGTATCAAAGCTTTTCATTACAAAAAAAAGGCCACATATTTCTAGCAAAACGTTGTTTCAGCTTCCTATTTTAACAAATATGCTGAATTGTTTTATGATGACATAATTAATTTTTTGCATTAATAATGGCTGAAAGATATACATTTAATAGCCGTTGAGGCTCTGATATAATATTGATCGTTTTTTTCCTCCAGTCCTGTTCAGTTCCCCAGTTTCAGTCTTTCTTTTTCATCCTCCTGTTTTGTGTTTCACTGCTCTTCTTTAGTCTCATTTATCTTGAAAGTGTTTTTTTTTCCTGTGTGTTATATCTGATTTGAGTTTAGTTTGAGTTTAGTTTAGCCCTGAGTGTTTTCATCTTCAGATCTTCAGACCTTCATCTAATCAATACTTAAAATTCTGTGTCGTCCAAATACACGTACAGATTATAAAAACTACTTTTGTGGAGCAGCTGACAAAACTATGATGCATTTATTTATGTTATTTATGTAAATTTAGACATAATATTAAAATATTGATTCATAATATTAATAAATATGATATTAAAAAGAATGATAGGCTAATGGGATTCAAGAAAACCAAACCATGTAGCCTACTATAATGGTTGAGGAGCATCATTAATAAAATATGTCACTTTTGTTCCCTCAAAATGCTTTCCCACAATTTGGAAATAATTCAAATAATGATTGGTCAATTTATAACTGACTTAATTTGTTTATTTGTTGGTTTTAAAACGTATTTCACAACATAAACTGTCACATGGATGTCTCAGTGTGACAGTTTATTCACACCATGCAGAATATTTGATTTCCTCCTGAAGCAAAACTATACTGCTTAAAGAAATGAAGGGAGCACAAAAATAAGACATCCCAGATCTGAATGAATGAGATATTCTCATGAAATACTTTGTTCTTTATACAGTAGAAGGCGCTGACAACAAAATCACACAAACATTATCAATGGAAAATTCAAATTTAGCAACCCATGAGAGGTCTGGATTTGGAGTCACACTCAAAATCAAAGTGGAAAAACAAAGGATTTAATAAGAATACTTCATTCATTCAGCTCTGGGTTGTCTTATTTTTGTGTTCCCTTTATTTTTCTCTATTTTTGAACAGTATATTTCTCTCTGGAGCGCAGCTGCTCTTTGTGTGATAACTGTCAGTGGGAAACTACTAAAAACCATAAAGGTCTCTGTTTCACACAGAGTGAAATATGGATCCAAGTACAGTGGTACCTCTATTTACGAAATTAACTGGTTCTGGAAGTAGTTTCGTAACCTGATAATTCCGTAAGTAGAGACGCATTTTCCATGTGTAATGTCCTTGTTGGTGAAGGATATGAGGAGACAGGAATGTTGGTTTCCTGACTCTTTACTGAAACACTGAACTGAACTGATGGGGATCTGTAAGTCTCTACTTCTACGCCCCCTAGGTTAGTCACTAAGAAGGTACGGTTCCCTCTTGTGGCCATATTTGGTAACACAACCCATTTACTACACCATGTAAATCCCCTAATCCGTTCCAAGTCCCCCAAAATTCGGACATATTTTTTTCTTATAAATCATGAAAATGCATCAAAACATGTAAACAATACATGTTACTATTGTATTACTGCACAATAGCCATGAAATGGCAGAGCAGCTACAAGTATGTTTACGTTCGCTAGCAGCGCGTGCTGTATTTTTTGCCTTTCGTATGCTGCAATTTCTTTCATAACAAGAGGCAATATTTTCCCGTTGAGACGTGTCATAACCTGAAAATTCAGTATTTAGAGACGTTCGTAAGGAGAGGTACCACTGTATATTTATTAATTAACTGTCCAGTTCTGATGTTGCTGGAAGTAAACTTCCTCTCTTCGAGGTTTCCGGTCCACTGTTGGACATAACCCAGACTCACGTTTTGTCCCACAACATTTAAACCACAGGTGTAGTTTGGAACATTTGTGAACGTCTTTTAATATTTCCCCCACATTTCTGACTCCAAAAGTGACATTTAAAGAAAACTGTTTGGATAAAATATCTGCAAAAAAACAGCAAAACATGAAACGGCAAAAAAGTGACAATTAATTTAGCCTCCGACTAAAGCGGACGGTCTAACTGCAGCTTAACTGCCTAAAAGATGGCTTAAACTGGACTTTACTGCTTAAACTGGCTTCTCCTCGTTTTAAATAACGTTACACCTGCAAGCACCGCTTTGAAAGGCGAGATTCCCGTGAGCACCTGAACGCAGCGCGGGAGCATCAGGGATGTAGAGAAGAGGAGGAGGAGGAGGAGGAGGGGGGACAGGAGAGGAAGAGGTGGAAGCAGACCGAGGAGAGGCATGAAGAATCTCCCCGACATCTAATCCTGCAGACCGGGGAAAGCGTCCGGTCCTCCCGTCGCTCGTGAGAGGACGACAGGAAGCGGTGGAGGACAGGATGGAGGACAAGAAGCAGTTCCTTTGTGGGGTGGTGGAAGGTGAGAGCGGCCGACTTCGTAACTGACCTCCTTGCAGATCATGTGATTTTTTTTTCTCCCCTTAGCTGGAGGGCATTGGTTCTGAATGGACCACCGTTTGACCCATAAATCAAAGCTTGTGTCGCCGACTGGAAGCTGGGTGTGGGATCGGTGATGGATTTATGAAGACAGGATGAGGATGGATGGAAAGGTCTGTGTTGGGTGATGTAGTAGGGATCAGTGGAGCTGGAAGAGGAGAGCAGAGAAGCGCTGGACGTGTGTTTGACAGACGGGAGACTAATAAGAAAGAAACGTTGAGACTAGTGGCTGATAATAAAGAAGCTGAGGATGACTGGCAGGAATGAAGATGCTGAGATGAAGCTGTCATGGCAACAGTCTGCTGCTGAGGAGATGCTGAGGAGACTGTAATGTTAATGCAATGGTTGCTCTGGGGTGAAGATAATGGAAATAGGAATTTTAAAAAAAAAGAGAGAAAGAGGAGTATTTCTCAGGGCCTCAGTTAATTGATCTTAAAAAAAAAAAAAAAACAGCAGCCAAGATAATTATTGTAGAAAATGTAGGTGAGAGATGGAAGTTGGTGATTGGTGGCACAGATTTGACCTACTTCATCTCCTCTGCTCTGAACCACACGTACAACATCTGAAAAGATCTGTCATTTTTTTAAAATTTATTTTATAATTGTATTTAATTATTATAATTTTTTTTTTGCCATTTAACATCCTGTATGTTAGATGCTGGAAAACAGTGTTGTCTCAAATCTACACGTGTAGCGCCCCCCCCCCCACTTTCAATCACGTATTTTAAAAAATAAAATTAAAAATGTTATTTTAAATAAAATTAAAAATGTTATTTTAAATAAAATGTAAAAATTTTGTTTTAAAATTTAAAAAATGTATTTAATTTTCTAAAATATTTTGAAAATAAGATTTTTGATTTTATTTTATTTTAATTTTATAAAATAAAATAAAATAAATTATAAATATCCATCCATTATATATGCCTGCTTAATCCTATGCAGGGTCCCAGGGTAAATAATAAATAAATAAAAATAGAACAAACTGAAAGTTGATGGAGCCTAATAAGTGAGTTAAAAAGTAAAAAAAAATGTGAGGGTATTTACTGAATTTACTGCTGCATTGTAGTCACATTACAGTGTATCAGTCTTTACAGCTCATATCATACAGGTGATTAAAATGAATGGAAATAGTCAATGTAAAAATGCCTGACTCATAAAATCCTAACGATCTTATTAATGACGACAGAACTGTCAGCGCATCCCTGCCGTGTCACCAGCTCACTGTTTGACTTTTTTTCATGTCAAATAACTTGAGCGATAAACGGGTAGAACGGTTGTTTATCCTCAGGTTGGCCACCAGCATGTTTGGTATTATCCACACCTTCATCACTAACTCTTATACCTCCACGTGGCTGTGTGCCACCAGCCCCACGGGGGGGCGGCATCCAGCAGAGGTGGTAATTGGATTTGGATTATTGGGGCGAACTGTGCAGCAGGCACCCCCAGGTAGACGGGTCACACAGATGCACGCCCGAATAATAATAAAGTTTCCCACAGACCTGCTGTTTTTTTATTTTCTAATTCATTCCTCTCTCTGACCCACTTACTGCTCAGAGGTGCCTGCTCGCACACACTGCAGACTTATTCAAAAACACAAAGGACAGAGAGGGACACTGGAGCTGCTCCCATTTCTAAGAATAGAAGATGTTATGGAGAGCGTAGTCGCATGATGAATTACGCCTCTGCCAAGCGCGGCGGGGAGGAGGCCAAGTGAGCGGAAGATCTATCATTTTGTGTGGCTAAACATAGAGCGCCGCGGCTGCAATGCCAGTTAAAGATGAGCAGATGAAAACTGTCCAGTTTGTGAATAAAAGAGACAGTGTTTCATAAATAAATAAATAAAAATATCAGGGCTGGCAATTAATCAAAAATGAAAATGAAAACTCCTGCATGACCCTGTTGAATATTGAATTTTGCAGTTATAATTTAGGAGCAGATTATTCAATCAATCAATCAATCAATCTTTATTTGTATAGCGCTTTTCATGCAAAAACATGCAACACAAAGTGCTTTACAGAATTAAAAACAAATAATCACAATAAAACCCCTTCCCTCCCACCCTCCATACTAAACAAATATACACACACAATCACAACCAATAGGGCGACATGGCATGGCACTGAGGATCAAGGAAAAACGCCACCTTTTGGGCCATCCACACTGGGAGGAGCCGCAGGCCTTATCAGGGTGACCGGCACCTGGGCCCCCCGACTCCAACTGACAGGCGGACCCCCAGATCAGTAGGAGGAACCCCCAGCCAGCCAGGCCAGAGGGACCCAAGGACAGCACCCCCAGTCACCTGACACAGCTCCCAGTGTGGAGGACCCCCCTGAGGAAACACTGGAGTTAAAAGATAATGACTAAAAGCATAAAATAGCAAGATAAAAGCAGCTAAAAGCAGATAAAAGCATCATCCTAAAAAGCAAGTTAAAAGGAGCAACATAAAACAGGATAGCACCAGATAAAAATGTAAGAAGAGTTTAAAATATTAATTAAAAGCCTGATTAAAAAGGTGTGTCTTTAGTCTTCCTTTAAAAATATCATTATTGGCAGTTTAATGGTGTTAGCATTTACCATCAGCGTCAGTGACTCATCTAATATTCATCTCTCCTTCAGGTTTCTATGGGAGGCCCCAAAAACTATTATTTCAGTTTTGTCTTCATTTAACTGAAGGAAGTTCTGACACATCCAATCTCTAATTTGATCAATGCACCTGGTCAGTGTTTGGATTGGACTATAGTCCCCTGGTGAGATGGTTATGTAGATTTGTGTGTCATCAGCATAGTTGTGGTAACATATTATGTTGTTTTTTTTTATAAATTGAGCGAGTGGGAGCATGTAGATGTTAAACAGCAGTGGCCCCAAGATGGAGCCTTGGGGAACTCCACAGGTTGGATCGGACTATAGTACCCTGGTGAGATGGTTATGTAGATTTGTGTGTCATCAGCATAGTTGTGGCAACATATATATATATATTTTTTTTTATAATTTGAGCGAGTGGGAGCATGTAGATGTTAAACAGCAGTGGCCCCAAGATGGAGCCTTGGGGAACTCCACAGGTTGGATCGTACTATAGTCCGCTGGTGAGATGGTTATGTAGATTTGTGTGTCATTGTGTGTCAGTTGTGGTAATATATTTTGTTGTTTTTTTTTTTTAATTTGAGCGAGTGGGAGCATGTAGATGTACAACAGCAGTGGCCCCAAGATGGAGCCTTGGGGAACTCCACAGGTTATTTTAGTTTGCTCAGATTTATAGTTACCTATAGACACAAAGTAGTCCCTGTCTTTTAGATAGGATGTAAATCAATTTATTGCAGTGCCAGAAAGTCTAGTGAGATGAAATGTTTAGACTGTGTTCAAGTGGATGTCATTAAAGACTTTAACTAGAGCAGTCTCAGTGATGTGGCTGAAAACCTGACTGGTAGACATCAAAACAGTTATTTAGCATCAAGAAGTTGTGGAGTTGTTGAAAAACAGCTTTTTCTATAATCTTACTAAGAAAGGGGAGGTTTACAGAAACATTACAGAAAACATGAAGCATTAAAGAGTACATGAAAAAAACCATGATATTCATGTCTCCTCCAGGTTTCTATGGGAGGCCGTGGTCTATGGACCAGAGGAAAGTTCTCTTCCAGTGGTAAGCCCTCCATCGCTCTCTGTGCTGCAGTTCACATGCTGTTCTGTCTCTGGCTGTCAGGTGTACCTGGGTGCATGCTGCATGCTTCACATGGACGCTTTGAGCTCGGGACCCACTGATCGTTTCAGTTCCGGACAGATCATGTTTGACGTGGTTGAAGGATGTGGGCTCAGGAAACTGAACCGGGATTTGGACTGCAGTTTCATAAATGTTGTGTTTAAGAGCACAGCAGCTGCTCCTGCGCGTCCACGTCAGCATCTCTGTGCTCGTTTAAGGCCGCTGCTCTTTATTCAGAAACATGTTTCTGGTGAACACCGGTGAACCACTCAGCTCAAGCCTGGATTGATACCAGAATAAGACCCTCTTTGGGGTCCCGTTGAAGGACGAGACAGAACAACGTACAGACGGGGGCATTTAAAACACATTAAATCACTGTAGACCTACGATGCGGTTGCTCCAAAGGCAAAATAAAAGGAGGCGGGGCTGAGATTTAAGAATCCCAGCCAGATAAAGCAGTTGCAGACTTTTTTAGGTGTACTACGACACTTGTCATCAAATGCTTCGTAAGCTCACGAAGAGAGAAAAGCTACTAAAATGTAGTGTTATTCCGATTCTGATACCAGTATCAGAAATTAATCCTATACTGCCAAAAATGCTGGTATTGATATCGATATCAGTATCGATATCGATATCAATATCAGTATTGGTATTGGTATTGTTATTGGTATCGGTATCGCAAGTACGGGAGTCCAGTAGTCCGATACCAAGTAGGGGTGTGAAAAAAAATTGATTTGGCGATATATCGTGATATTCGGCCGTCCGATATAATATCTATTATTTTTAGGAAAATTCATTATTTCACTTAAATGTGCAAAAACACTAATAATAAACAATAAATAGGTTGTTTTGAAGCAAATAGTTTTGACTCAATTTGTCCTCTGAATGATCAATATCATCTGATGAACATATACAACAACTTGATTTTTCATCTCTACTTTTAATTTTGATATTAACTGGGTAGAATATTGCAATATATCATGATATCGTGATAATATTGTATTTTGGCCCAAGTATCATGATACATATATTGCGAGATCCTTGCCAATACTCACCCCTAATACCAAGTAATTTATATTTAATGATTAATTTACTGGTTACTTCTGTTCCTTTACCAGCAAAAAGAAATTCTTTGTAATTTTGCAATACTGTTTTATACTGTTCTATTTGGAAATAATTATAGACATAAATTGCTTGGATTTGCTGCATTCATTCATGTTTTACAACAATGATAATTATAACACAGTCAGGCAATTTTTCAATTTGTTTTAAATATCGTACTCGGATCGGTAGTCGGTTTCGTTACCCACAGCTAAAGAATCGGTATCGGGAGTGAAAAAATGCTACCGGAACATTTCTAGTAAAATGTGACTCAGGTTGTGACACTTAAAGAACCCATATTGATCCATTCATGAAAAATCAGACGCAGCAACAGAAGGACAGCAGGGTTTGAAATATACAGTGAACTGTTTGACCCGTGAAGGATTCAGCCTGGACCTTTTTACCTGGACTTCTGCTGCACTCTCAGCCTCGCGGTTGCCTGGGGAGCTAATTAATACTTGAACAGTTGTCTCGCTGGGTGGAACAGCTCGAATCGCTGCTGAGGAAAACGTGCCACGGGGTTTTTGCGGATCAGTAGCTCACGAGTGAGAACCGTCCGCGGCCTGAGAGCCTCGAGCACAGCGAGGCTCTGAAGTACGAGGCTGGCGACGGAGTTTCTACGACCTTTACACACCGTCACAGTGTTTTAACAGTGAAACAGTCCATCCAAGAGCCGACTTTCAGCTTTCAAAGAACTGTTTGCTGTCTTAGATAATCAATAAACACTGTCCCCTGGTTCTGGTTGGATTCTGTCATTAAAGAAGATGATGAGTAGCATGACATTTGAATCTGAAGCACCAACTGATTTTTTTTTTTTTTTTTTTTGTGCTGCAAATTGGCAAACAACTCATGAATCATAACGGGCCTCTGGGAGTCGATTTGTCTTCCAAAACTTCAGCAGCAGCTGAGTGTGTGGGCTCCAGATTTATTAATAAAAGAGCTTTTTGAGACTCCAGCGTGGGGGTGCAGGCGCGGTTCACATGGCGGGCGTTGCGTAAGCTTGGCGGCGTGGCGTTGGGGGGGGGAATTTAGGTTGGTAGCTTCGTGGAGGCGACTCGCATCCCATCTGTCCAGGAAATGAGACAGAAAGGCGGAGAGCTCAGGCCTCCCACAAATGAGGAGGAAGGAAAAGAGCAGACTCAGAGACAGGCCAGCGTTTATGTTTGTATGAATGACTGCTGATTTTATCCCTCATACTATACTCTATTTATAATTCAGGAGCTGGTTTCCTGTAACCGAGGCAGCCTCACTATTAATACTGAGAGTCTGTTTCCTTCTAGTTTGTTTTTCAGGTTTTTTTTTGTGTGTCATCTTGTCCATCAGCTCCTAACTTCATACAGTCAGACAGACAAGGCTGGGACTTCAGGTTATGGAAAAGGATGGATGAAGCATCGCCCCTTTTTCAAAATGTGACTTTATTTCCTGAGGTCTTAACAATAAACCTGTAACATGCTTCAGCCAAAAACACTACAGAGAAACAGGATAAGAGCTGCATCTTTAACATGTTTCTACACCTCAGTGATCAGGAGATGGTGTTTAAAGTTTTGTGCTTTAGAGCAGTGGTCCCCAACCCCCGGGCCGTGGACCGGTACCGGGCCGTGGATCAATTGGTACCGGACCACGCAAAAAAAAAAATTGCTATTTAAGTTTTTTTTATTATATGAGTCTCTGAACAAGCTTTTATTTTGAAAAATCTTTTATTTTGAAATTTGCCTTGTGAAGGGGAAAATGCACAGTGAAGAGAAAAAAGAACAACTTACGACTTCCAAGAAAAAGAAAGCTTTTAACGGACAATACCAGGAGTCCTACTGAAATACGAATTCATCACGACAGGTAATTTCCACGTACCAAGCCCGCTCTGCGTGAGTTTTTTTTTTTTTTTTGCTATTTATTTAATGGGTACAGAGGACGTTACCAGAGACTTTGATGTAATACTCATGTTATGTTAATGGCGTAATGTAACGAGGAAGCTCCGCCCCCTCCCATGGACCGGTCCACAGTTACAAAAAGGTTGGGGACCACTGCTTTAGAGGACACTGAGTGCTGCATGATGGGAAGACCGTTCAGAGATCACAAACGGGTTTGTGATGTCATAGGACGCTGCAGCTTCAAAGCGCTCACCAAATGTCGTATTTTCAGACTACGAAGCGAAGGTCTTTGATTCTGCAGTCAGCTCAGACAGCTAACACACACATACCATCTGATGGCATTTGGATTTTCTGATTTATTTATCTTGACCCAAACTTATTTTATGTTCAATTAGTCTAATCTGTGTAATTTTAATCAGTCTGTATTTTGTACTTGCACTAAGCGCTTTAAATGTTAACTTTTTATTGTGGTTTTATGACATTGTACAGTAGTCTGTTTCTTGTATTTGCATTTGAATACTGTCATTATTGTAAACCTTAATGTGTACTATTTTTGTTTGTCAAGGACTACAGATGGAAATTAGCTTGTGGCTAACTCTGGTGCAGCCATCTTTTTAATGTACCTGCACATTGTCCTTTAAATAAATAAATAAAATAAATTAAAAAAAATGCACTTTTCATAATGTCCCCTTTAAAGCTGCACTTCAGTAACATGTTCCCTCCCTGTACCTCCCCAAGGATGCAGCGCTGGGGGTTGAACACGTACCTGTACGGTCCAAAAGATGACCTGAAGCACCGACTGCTGTGGAGAGAAGTCTATTCTCCAGAAGAGGAGGGTAAGCGGAGCGTCCTGCCGTGCGTGCGTCCATGACACAAGCACTTTTATGAATACTCACGAGTGATGACTCATCATAATGGTTAGAGTCTAAAAGAGGATTGAAGAGAAAACCGTGTGCACCTCTGGACACGTGTGGTCATACGTAACATTCTTTGATTTTTCTTCACGTGTAAGAAAATGCTTCATTTTTAATTTTTCTCGACTTATAAATAAATCAAAAGAGAAGCAGTTAAAGAGTTTTTTTTTTCAGTCGGGGAAGAATAAGGCGAGGCGAGTTTATTTGTACGGCACATTTCTTGTACAAGACAATTCAAGGTGCTTTACATAAAACATTTGAAGCATTACAGAGTGTTAAAAGGTCCATTAAAACGGGAGGAAATAAAAATGAGATAAGATATTAAAATGCAAAAAGTTAATCAAGAGTTGTTTTTGATTTAAAAACAAAAAAGGAATTTAAAATGTAGATAAAATGACAAAGAAATAAAAGTTCATTGTTTTGATAAAAGGTGGCAAATAGAAAAGTTTTAAACCCTGATATAAAACTTCTGAGTGTCAGCAGACCTACAGGATTCTGGGAGTTTGTCCCACATGTGAGGAGCATCAAAACTGAACGATGTCTCTCCATGTTTAGATCTGACTCTGGGAACAGAAAGTCACAAATGTTGTGATCTAAACCCTGATCTCATAAAACCCTGATCTCAGTCCTGGAGAACATCTGTGGTCAGAGCTGAAAAGGTGAACTGAGGCAGCCTGCAAACCTGACTCAGTTCCTCCAGTTCTGTCAGGAGAAATGGACCAGAATTACAGGAAATTACCCAGAACGTTTGACCCAAGTCAGACAGTTTAAAGGCAACGATACCAGATACTGAGGAGATGGATGTAAAGTTCTGAGAAAAACCTCTCTCTCATTATTTTGGCATTTAGCAAACAGAAATAATGTCATTAATCCTAACTGACCTAAAACAGGAAAAGCTCAGTCTGATTTAATGTCAGGGGGAAAAAAAGTTAACATGTCTTTTTTTACAGTGTTCTGGTTTTAACTTTGTACGATCTCGCTACCAAGAAGCAATAATGTTCACAACATTTTATACTTGTAGCTTAAAAAAGTCTGTTTTCAAAGAGAAACAGCCCACGAGCTGTTCGGTTTTCCAACGTTAGTACAACCTAATCTGTATGTCCTTCCCAAAACGAGTGGCACAAGTTCAGATTTATCAATGTGCACGAGTTAAATAATGCTCCATAAAAAAAAAAAAAAAAACCACAAAATTAAAAAAAACAAGGTAGTTTTCCAACGCTGTCAGAGATCACGGAGGTTCTCTGGGATGAATGGATTGTTAGCTTCAACTTTTTTGTTACAGAGGAATGTTTGTATTTTTGATTCACGTCAGAGGTTTAACTGAGAGACGTAACTTTACTCTACTTTACTTTACTTTAAACTCTCACAGAATTAACACAAAACATCAAGATGCTCCCAACCTCAGCTTGTATCTCAGTGCAGGTTTCTCTTTCCTCTGCTCGTCCTCTACCACCGTCGGTATCAAAGCATCCCCTCTTTTTCCTTCTTAAATGTGTCTGTTGAAGTGAAGGGTAGGTCACTGAGGTTCCTGGACAGATGTTCCTGTAGAAATGAGAAATGAGTTTTCCTCCTCTTTACCTGTTTCTTTCCCCTCCAGGTCAGTTGCGTACTCTCATCACAGAGGCCGAGTCCAGAGGCCTGAGGTTCGTTTATGCCCTCTCTCCCGGTCAGGACATCGTCTTCTCTTCTTCCTGTGACTTGACGTTGCTCAAGCGCAAGCTGAGACAGGTAAACTCCCGCGCTGCCTCCCCGTCGTCGTTTCTTCCGGTCTCCTTCATCCCGTCTTCTCCGTCAGGTGTCAGACCTGGGCTGCCAGGCGTTCGCCATCCTGTTCGATGACATCGACCACTCCATGTGTCAGGCCGACAGCGAGGCCTTCGCCTCCTTCGCCCACGCTCAGGTCACGGTAACCAATGAGATCTACCAGTTCCTGGGGGAACCGCCCGTCTTCCTTTTCTGCCCGACAGGTGGGACCTGCGTCTCCACTTCTACAACGTCCGACCGGGCGGTTCCTCTAATCTAACTTCATCCTTCCCCCGTCTCTGCAGAGTACTGCAGTTCCCTGTGCTCTCCCAGCGTGTCCAAGTCTCCGTACCTCCAGACGGTTGGAGAGGACCTGCTGCCCAACATAACCGTGATATGGACGGGTAAGGCAGCGATACCGAGACTGTCAACGCTGACTCCCAGCAGCACAAGTGTGCTCATACACATCTCTACATGCACACATGCAAATGAGCGCGCACGCGGATCCACACAACCTCCCCCACGAACCAGAAAGCGATTTAAGTGCAGATCCGCCCACGCGCACATGGAGATACAGTAGAAATACTCACGCACACACATTACTGAACATCTTCATTTCTACATCAGGAGCTTTTCTACAGGAGCCACTTCATAGTCGCAAAATGAGACCGCTGTTCTTCTGTCATATATAAAGTATTTTATTTGTGTTAGGCGCTCATGCATGTCCCACCTCAGTGGATCTTTTTTGATTACTGGGTTGTCCAGAGGTGTTGCACCCCTTAAGCAGGACGAAATAATAAAAAAGAAGTGAAGAAGGACAAACGACACAGCTCTCGCCTCGACTCGTCTGTACTGAGTGACTCATTTACATTACAAACACACTTAAGGCTTTTTACAGAAATGAAACAACACTTCTAAACATCCTACAAGTCTCTCTGTAACTCATCTTAAATGTATAGAAGAGCAGAACTACAGCAGGTCATCACAGTAAAACAATAGCAGTTGCTAGCTCAGCTTATGGCGCGACGAAGCTAAACAGAAAAGTAGCTTCATTTTCAAAGTTACACAATTCGCATATTCCTCTCAACTTGAACAACCGTGGTAAGCTAACGATGATCAGCAACATACTGTATGTCTGTAAGTTTCTTGTATTTTGAGGACAGTAATTACCGTATTGGCCCGAATATAGGACGATATTTTATTCTAGAAGTCATATTCTTAAAAATGGGGGTCGTCTTATAATCGAGGACTAGACTTTTTTTAATTGTTATTACACATCTGCGCCACTAGATGGAGCCCGCACCTAGGTAACCAGTAAGAATGGAGGAACCACGCAGCCGGCTCCAGCAAAGGGCTTTGAAAGTTGTTGGAGTCCAGAATTAGTGTTTTACAGACTGAATTATTTATGTTGTTCTTGACTAAAATTTGACTTTAATAGTTAAGTTATTGAACTACATGATTGTAGCTTATTCAGAGTCATATTCTCAGATTTGAAGAGAACACAGTTTATTAAACTGCTAATCTTAAATAACATGGAAATCTGACACGCAAGTATGGTACCATAAAAAAAAAAAAAAAATTAAAATGTTTAACAATACAGTAGAATGTTATCTCTGTGGGAGTTTTTCTATAGTAATTGTACAATTAAAAAAAATTGTTTTATGAATAACCTTATTGCCTTTTTATTTTCCCAAAATGATATTTGAAAAATAGGGGTCGTCTTATAATCAGAGTCGTCCAACATTCGGGGCAAAATGGTACCCTAAACGGGACGAAATATATAAAAAAAAAGTGAAGAAGGAAAGGAGGTGCGCCTCCTACAGGTGCCCTGAGGTGTTACCAATCGATCCACGCACAATCAAGCGAGACAAGACCTTTGAATGCTATTTACTCTATTTACTCCATATTCTTCACAAAATTAACCTGAACAATAAAACTAAAATAACAAAATGTATATCATCAAATCAAAACAAGGGATTATTACTAGTGTTATGCAGCTGAAAATTAATGAACTATTTCTGGCAAATTAAATGTTTTGGACATCTGTCATGCTCATATCTGTCACAGAGGCACGAAGGAAGTTATATCAAGTTTTATTTTGTAGATCTACAGTTTAGAGTCCAAAAGGCTTCTTCTCTTTATCAGCATCTGGCGTTGTGTTATTCTGATGTAGCTCCGTAATCCAGCTCTTTTGCATCCTTGATGGCGTGTCGTCTTAAGTACTTTCCCCACACGGCGGGTACCGTACTGTTGCTATCATAGTTGGATCAGCGGTGGACAGACATCCGGTGCAGCCATCTTCCTTCGTCACACCTCCACTGTTCTTCACAGGCAGTAAAGTCGTATCCAGGAAGCTGTCCGTCGACTGCCTCGCCGAGGTGGAGTGTGTCCTCCGGCGGCCCCCGCTCATCTGGGACAACCTGCACGCCAACGACTACGACTCCAGGCGCCTCTTCCTGGGGCCTTTCAAGGGCCGAGAGCCTCGGCTGAAGAACCACCTGAGAGGCCTGCTTCTCAACCCAAACTGCGAGTTTGAGGCCAACTACGTCCCGCTGCACACGCTGGGAAGCTGGCACAGGGCCGAGGAGGAGGAGAGGAAAGGTGAGGGGACGGGGGGCGGGGGGGGGTGGGGGGGGGGGGGGGGGGGGGGGGATTAGAGGGAAGGAGCAGCAGTCATTTAAACTCATAGAGCCAGAACAACATCCAGCTACTCTCTTTGCTCCCTGGAGAAAAGTTTAATAAGCCAGTGTTGCCTGGAATCCTGACTGACGTTACCTGAATACATATATTAACATATCACGAGACATGATTGTGCTTTTGCAGTTTTGTGAGGTTTCAGCTAAAAGATGACAGTTTTAAGATGATGTTGTTTTCATCAGTCTGTCTCTTATAAAGTTTATACACTGGTAAAGTTTTGTTCGTCAGGGTTTACCGATGAACTGCTGTTAAAATGTAACTGCCCTGCATCACCCTGACTTCATGTTCGGTTCATTGCTTTTTTAAAAATTTTGCTTTGACAGTAAAATGCATGAAAATAGAACCAGAGAGAGATAGAGAAGAAAGAAGGAGGGAATTGGATTAAAACGACTGGAACGGAGAAGCACTGAAGCATGTGATGTTCTGCTGATTGTGTGTGTGTGGGGGGGGGTGATGATGATGGAGGAGTAATTGTGCTGGGATGTGGGAAGAAATGAGAAGGTCCCTCTGTGGGGGATAAACAAACTGCAGGGCTGGAGGATGATTGAGCGTTGAAGGAGCAGATGAGAAGAGGGATGAAGGTCTGGCCTCTGATGTGGATGGGGACGAGAGAGGAATCTTAATAATTACATGAAAGCTTGCCGCGCGACCTTATAGCATGTCTGTGTCCGTAACGCTGGGATTAAAGCCTGACTTATTCAACTTGATTGAACAGAGTTTTCTCCTGTGAGCTGCTCTGAATCTGAACGAACTGATCCTCACATGTGGTTTGATGCAATGTTGTGGACTCTAGATGAGGAGTGTGAGTACTGTCCTGAAAGAGCGCTGTCTGCTGCCCTACGGGACTGGATGGAGGAACTCAACCAACCTCTGCAAGCAGGTAAACGTTCGTCGCCAGTTCTGTCACGCTGTTCCCGCACACTTGTAATTAAAGGAGACACGTCTTTCCACCAGATTATGTCTCAGTAAGAGATGCTTTGCTTTTAATACCACGGTACAAAAGCTCCTTCATCTACATCAGAGACACAAAGAAAGTGCACACCCAGTGTCGGATTCCTACAACTTTTATAGCCACAAAAAGAGGGGTGTTGCTTCCCCTCCTCTTCCAGATGTCCAGATAGCATTCTGCTTTCACATACAAGTCCAAACACACGCTGTTGATTGTCTCAGTCCAGGAGCCGAGATGTCAATCAAATTTGTCTGAGATGCCTCCCACATCTCAGGAGCCAGGAGGGTCAGACAGGTCCAGCTGTAACAACAAACTGCACCCTAAAAAAGCAAGGATCCAAATACAAAATCTGAGGTTGCAGAAATCCTGGAGACAAACCAGCTAAATATTCATGAAATCTTTATGCCATATAAGGAGGTAGAGGTTGAGTGGGGAGGTAGTTTCGTTTTCTACGGTTACCCAGTCAAATTTATGGTTTAAAGGTATGCATCAGCAAAACAGCAAAGTTGAAATAAATGTCTGTAACCTGAAATTTTGAAGTACACGCCTTCAAGGGCCAAAGTACTGGAAGCAAGGTGTATAGAAACCTTGGATAGAAAAAAAAGCATGACATTAGTCATTGTCATGTAAAGTAGCGGTGGGATGAAAGTTTCATGTGGGACGATGGGGGAAGTTTTTCAGCCGCTGCAGGAAGAGCTGCCAGCGTGCACGACGTGCACTGCAGGAGGGGGTCAGTCACACCTGTGATCCACGTTACCTGGAGGCCTAGACTGGAGGATTGTTATTCAGTAGTCAGTGCTGCAGACTTTTACAGCCGACTCTACTGGTTATCATAGAACAGGAAAGGAATCCTGTCTCTGCAGCAGGGGGGGGGGGGGGGACCTGGACACTTTAATATGTCCCGTCCCATCTCAATCAGGACTCGCTGACCACCTCCTGATCCAAACTGTCAGCAGCTTTGATGCAGAATTAACAATGAAGCGACAGGAGCAGCCGGTCAGATCAGAGAGAGGCTCGGTGCTCTTAAACGTCACAAATGAGTCAGAATGTTGGCCGGCACTAGATTTCATCACATTTAAAGGTCCGTCTGCGTGGTTGTAGTTTTCTCTCTCCTGCTGTGGTGCATTGTCAAAAAAAACAACCTGCTTTTGTGTCTGAGAGCAGTTTGAGGTACAGCAGGTGGAGCATCAGCACTGAAAGACTTCTTTATGCCATCAACCAACATTTTTTTTTCCATGACATGTCCCCTTTAAGAGTTCCTTACTCTTTAAGAAGACAAATTAGATTTTAAAAAAATGAACTGCATTATTTTAAGTCATTTTCAAGGCTGTCTCTCTAAAAATACCCCTCTGCTATGTTTGAACCATTACCGCAGGTCGTCAGACCGCCAGGACAGACCAGCGGACGTCTGTCCAAACAACACGCTGCAAATCCCCTGACAGGTCCGACTGTCCGTCCAGCTGCAGGGGGACCGTGGCCAAACTTCCAGTCTTCCCCCTCAATTCCAGCTCCCCCCCAACCTCACCAACCACGGGCAAAAGGGAGAAGGAGGAGAAGAAGAGGTCGAGCCACCCCAGCCAGCCCAGTCAGCAGCCCCCGGGGTCCAGGCCGCCCGCGGGCGCCGGCCGGGGACAGAAGACCCCGGGGGGTCGGGGAGGCTGCGGTGGGAAGGGCTCGCTGAGTGAGTCTCACGTGCGGTTGCTGGTCGGTCTTCATTACCTCCCCCACGAGCACGGCCCGTCGGCCCAGAAGCTGCTCCAGGATCTGACCTGGCTGAAGGCGAACTGCCACGTGGTCAGTGCGAACAACAAGAAAGCGCAGCCTCAGAAGGTCAGTAAGGGCTTCGTCAGTTCGTGACGTATGAATAACTGAAGCGCATGACCCAGAGTGCTTCGCTGATGTCCTCAGGTGGATGAGTGGCGCGGGCGAGCCTCCAGGTTCCTGTCTGTGCGAAGACATAGCCCAGCTCCACTGCAGCGTGGTGGGGCGGGGCTAACAGGGCCGTGCTCTACGACCTTTATCCTTATGTGTGGGACCTGAGGAACACAGCCCTGATGGCAAAGGCCTTCATCTGCTGGCTGGGTAAGAACACAAAGAGCTGGGAGGAATAAAGATCCTTCTTTCTGTCTTTTATCCCGTACAAGACTCCTCCGCCATGCTGCGTTCACCGCCTTTGCTCGGTTTGATTTCTCTGCGTTTACACCACGTAGCGTCCTGCCACGGTTGCGCCAGGTCCTCTGCTCTTGAAGGCGCTTCACCTCCCTCGTCCGAGAAGCTCGGCCAGAGGAGTCACACGTGTGTCGCTGACGCTCTGGTCCGTCTCGTGACTCATCTGGGTCATTCGCACCGATGATGAGAGGTGACGGGTCTTCAGGAGCTGAGGACAAAAAGTTGTAGCCGTCTTCTGTTTGAGCATAATTACAATAGTTGATACTTTCCCACAACCTGAGGTGACGTGGCGTTTTGTTGTCGGGGCAGACACTGATTTTATCATTCGTGTGTTGGTTTTGACTGAAAAAGCTCCGTTGTTTTTTCTCGTCTGAGTGACACTCTTCCTCCTTTGATCCTTTTCACCCCAAACACTCGTCTACCTCGTTCAGATGGGCGGGTGCTGAGTGACGGCTCCACCCTGGGCTCCTGGAGGAACTGCTTTCAATGTGAGTGCCCCCCCCCCCACACACACACACACAGACACACACACACACTCCAAGTTCATTTTATCTGGTTATGCTGGCATTAATACTAAAAAGTCAGTGATCTTTTTAATGTTTTGTAGGGCTGGGCAACTTAATGCATTATTATCGCGTTAACTCATTCATTTATTAACGCCGACATTTATTTTATCACACGTTAATGCTTGTTGCTCACATGCTTTTGTTTTGAAAAGTCTGTTACTGGCTGCTGCGGAGCCGGAAGACAATTGGCATGGACATGGAGAATGGTAGAAATCAGTGTACTTAACAGTTCGGGTAGCAACTCAGGTAGCAATATTAACAATTCTGTTTGAAAAAAAAAATCTGGACTACAACAAAACTGTTAAATCCATTTGTTCAAGACGATCACGTCATTCCTCCATGTTCCATCAGATCTGCTCCATGTGTTCACTGTCCTGCTGTCTCTAGCTGGTTACTGCAGTGCGGCTCCATCTAGTGGCACAGATGTGTAATGACGACAGAAAGTCTATTCCTTTATTATAAAACGACCCCCATTTTTGAGAATATGACTTCTAGATTAAAATATTGTCCTATATTTGGGCCAATACAGTAGTTTGATCAAGGAACTTATTCAACAGCAGATGGGTGTCCTGCAATGCTGGAAATGAGCGTCAGAAGATTCTGGGCTCATCATGATCTGAGGAGAAAAAGACTGATGTCAGACGCAGAGCTGGAAAGGCTTTGGTTCATCTATATATGAGCTGAGTTTTCATTCAGATTTTCACAATATTGCAAATATTATAGTATGTGATTCCAGTGCCGCCATGATACCTGAACTGCCGTACACAAAGCGATAGCAGGGTCACTTAACTGGACAATTAAATATTAAAAACATAAAAACGTTAATTTCATATTGTATTTTTGATCCAAGTCTAAAATTGAAATATAAAAAAAACTAACATTTTTTTGTTTTTTTGTGTTTGATTAAAAAATAAAAAACAAAATAAAATGTCAAAATCCGTGTATCATTCGTTCTTTCCATTTTCAACTGTCAATCAAAAATTGAAAAAGGAAAAAGAATCCGTGTATCATTCGTTCTTTCCATTTTCAAGTGTCAATCAAAAATGGAAAATGGAAAAAGGGGCGTTTTATTTCATTTTTCGTTTTTGAATCCAACACAAAAAACAAAAAAATGCCAGGTTTTTCGTATTTCAATTTTAGACTTGGATCAAAAATACGAAATTAAAAAAAACGGGCCGCGGGACCGAATTTGTTTTTAATTATTTAATTTGTCCGGTAGACGTGACCCGGAAGTGGCTTTGTGCGGCAGTTCCAGTAGCAACCCGGCTAGCAATATAAACAATTCAGTCTGTTAAAAAAAAAAAAAAAAAAAAAAAAAAAAACTGGGCTGCATCAAAACTTTCAAGCCCCTTTGTTCGAGCCATCGCGTGCCTACTCCATTTATCATTAGATCTGTTCCATCCGTTCACTGTGACGCTCCTTTCACTTACTGTTTACGTCGATGCAGCGCCATCTTGTGGCGCAGATGTGTAATGACAGTAGAAAAGTTTTGACCTCGATTATCAGACAACCTACTTTTTGAAAATATTATTTGCGTCTTTGTGCACAACAACATCTTCTGTACCATGTGAAAGGCCAGAGAGTTTGTGTAAAAAAAAAAAAAAAAAAGGAATTACTGAAAAGCTGTTGAGAGATTGTTACTTCTTAATAAAAATGACTAAAGTTTTCCCTGTCCTGTACATCATTGTTCAAGTTACACAAACATATTCAGTTCCATCTTCCTAGTTCGACCAGCACTTTCACTGTATTCTGCCTGTTCAGGCCCATGCTATTCTCCTAAACTGACAAAAAAAAAAAAAAAAAAAAAAAAAAATTACACACATGGAATACATCCATGGCATATTTTATTATACACATATTTGATAATGTACGTAGAGAATTTATTTGGTCATGCATTCTTTGTAATTCATAGTCATTGATGTTCTTTGTAATTCATAATCATTCCCAAGGGCCATGACAGACAAATATTCAATGCGCCACAACCAGCTGTGGTTGAGATCCAGCTGCCTGTGAATATAAATCTGTCCAGTAGGTGGTGTCGTGTGCAGATGAAGCTTCTAGTAATGAACCCTTTCTGGAACCGATCGCCTCAAATGGTTCGATGCCTCATGAGGCTTCATCTCACCATCACTACAGGATACTCATCTGCTGCAAAGTGCAGGAAATTTCAGCGTGTGTCAAACCGCTGCTGAATAAGTCATTGATCAAACTAGTATTTGATTCCAGCGCCGCCATGCTACCGGAACTGCCGCACAAAACCACTTCCGGGTCACGTAACCCGGAAATTGTTAAATATTAAAAACAAATTCGGTCCCCTGGCCCATTTTTTAATTCCGTATTTTTGATCCAAGTCTTAAATTGAAATACAAAAATCTATGCATTTTTTCGTTTTTTGTCTTAGATTAAAAAACGAAAAAAAAAAATAAATAAATAAAACGTCCTTTTTTATTTTTTTAATTTTTGATTGACAGTTGAAAATGGAAAGAACGAATGATACACAGATTGTAAAGTTACTGAACTTTTACATGGACATTTTTATTTTAAAGTTCTCCCAGACGGAGGATTCAACAGAAACAGGGTTATTTGTAACAACTGACAAGTTGAACTCCCCGTTAAAAGTTTCTGCTGTTACCTCAGAAATTACCTGTTTTAATGTTCTGATTGTTAGGATTTTATTGGTAGACATTTTTTTATTTGTCATAAAAAACAGGAAGACATTAATGCCCTGGCAGTGGAAATAAGCTTTTTTTTTTTTTTTTTTTTTACATTTTCTAAGATGAGATTTACACTAAATATGTGTTACTGACAAGTGTGGATGTTAAAAGTGTTTGAACAACAAATGTTTATGGCAGTTAGTTCATATGGCAGCAGAACATTTAAATAAAAGTGACATTTACACTACTTTTGAATTCATAATTTGATTTTCCGTATACAATGCAATTAATCGTGATTAATCAGGGAAATCATGCGATTAATTAGCAATTAAAAATTTTATCGCTGCCCAGCCCTAATTAAAAAAAAAAAAAAAAAAGTATTTCATTGACACTCGTCTAAAGACACCATCGCAGTGAAGTGACGCTCTTGTCTCCGGCAGGGTGCGGGAAGACCACGGGGCCCGACCTGCTGGGAGTGGACTCGGAGCCGTGGGTGTTCAAAGGGGGCGTGTCTGGCGAGGTGCAGGTAGCGCAGATAAAACTGTTCGTGATTGATTTGGTTTTCTGCATATGCGTCCTTGCTGATGTCCGTAAACTCTTCACCATCTGTGACTTGACATCCTGTCTAATCTCTTGCGTAGATGCTCCTCCCGATCGGCGGCGCCAGCAGCGAACTTTTCACCCATCCTCCTCCTCTCTTCCCCACCTCTCGCCTCTACAACATCAGGCCCTACCACGGCAAAGACAAGGTCTGGAGAAGTCTACATTTAAGAAACGCCACATGAGCGAGACATTTCTGCTCACGTTAGCTGACAGGTTTTTAATATCCAAATCAGTCCGACAGGCTAAGATTTTAGTTTCACTTCTGCTGTGTCGGCTGTGAGGAAACAAACGGTGTCAATAACGTGAGTGATGCACGTTTAGGTGGAGCTGTACCGGATGGTCCGCCAGTTCCACCTCAGGACCCAGGGGGGCCAGGAGTCCAGCATGGCTCATCCAGATATCATAGGAGACAGGTTTGTATGTGAGACAGAGACAAACACGGACTCAACGGACCGATCTAGAGAGCGACCCTCTACTCTGTCCCCCAGATGCCTCGGACCCTGCCTGGCGTTGAGCCCGGAGTACAGCTTCATCCTGGAAGACGAGCTTGGTATTTGTGGGTGCGTGCTGGGAATCTTAGATGTTCGCTCCTTTGCCAAGCGGTGCCAGGCCAGCTGGATACCTGCCATGAGGGACAAGTACCCACCCAAAGGGAGCAACACACAGGTAAGGCTGAAGGGTGCAGGATGCGACCCGCCGAAGATGTCAGGTAAAGTTATGCACGCTGGTGTTTAGACGTATCGGCACCAGCTGTCACGCCATCTGGACCGCTCTAACAACCCGCTGCCAACACCGCGGTACGCATGAAAAAACAAAGGAAACGGCACAAACATGCACTCCTGCACACGCAAGCTGCCAGGATCTGAGAGGTGTTTTAGAGTCACCAAACTGGAAACACAGAGGAGAATTTTCTATGATCAGATACCAACGTCTCGTCTTTCATGCACAATGTAACATATAACCAGAGCTTTACATATTGCAATTTTTATTTTCCCTGAGGCAAATGACGCCTGTCATTCTGCATGTTTCATAACTCGGGGGGGCTCAAGGGTAAAAAAAGTCGTCGGCTGGCCGGCGGTTTAACCCTCGGCCGTCACGCTCCACGTGTCAAAGTGTCCTCGGTCAGGACGCTGAACTCCAACGTTTTCCCTCCGACCTGTTCACTGGTGTGTGAGTGTGTGTGTGCACGGCAGAGAAAATAATGGCATATAAATGCAGTTCATTTAAGTTCAAAGCTACCAGTTTGAGTTTCCTGGTACGAAGGTTTAATTACCTCATTACTGAGGTCGCTGTCTGGGACATAAAAGGTGGATCAAATATATTTCATTATTTTCTGTCTTTTTATGGAGTTTAGCTGCTGGCTACCCTGATAAAAGTTGTACTTACTCTGCTAAATGTGTCTGGTGAGTTGCATCTAACACCAGCTGTATGTACGATGTTTAACACACCAGAGGTGGGCGGATCGATCCAAATATCGATAATATTGATACCAACGCTGGTATTGAAATCGAATGATACTCATGTAAAAAGATCAATTCAATTCAATTCAATTCATTTTTATTTGTATAGCCTCTGTTACAATGTCAATTGTCTCTAGGAGTTTTACAGAGACCCAGGGCATGACCCCCGAGCAAATATTAACTAAAATTATAATATTAAATCCAAATCAAGGATAATGGCAAGTAAAAAACTCCCACAGAGGGAGAAAAAAAATCTTTAAGCCAAACAGTGACAAGGAAAAACTCCACTTTAAGAGGAAGAAACCTTGAGCAGGACCTGGATCATATGGTGGACCTTCCTGATGAAGACCAGCTGGATAAAGAAAGAAAAGAGGAGAGACAGGACAGAGAGAGGATGGAAGACAGAGAGAGGATGGAGAGAGGATAGGACACAAATGACTGAATAAAATGACTATATAAACAGATGCAGGTAGCAGCACTGAATGAGATGGTTAGAGGACTAGATCAACACTCGAGCTTTTTTCTCTCCTGACACTTCCGTATCGGCAATACTGGTCCTCTGTTTACTTGCTATCAGATCGATACCAAAATTCCCAGTATCACCCACCTCTACAACGCCTCTTTGGTCATCAGCTGGTAAACCCACGCCGTCTTTCCCCGTCACCAGCAGCTCACTGTCCATTTCTTCTGTGCAGGACTTGATCCAGCTCATGGAGGAGGACCAGGGCGAGTACCCAGACTCGCTGCTGTATCACTTCCCCTCTCAGCTGCGCCTGGACGCCCTGCCTGAGCTGGTGGACATCAGCGTGAGCCGAACCCTGCTCACCGCCCTCCTCACTGCGCTCAAGGCCAACGGTGAGCTCGCCGTTTGTTCATTTATTTGTTTTTTTTTTTATGTCATGAACTTTTATTAACAGTGTCGGGACGTGTGCAGGTTCTCAGGGTGTGTTCTGTGAGGTGCAGCCGACGGACCGTCAGAGGCTGGAGTTCCTGACCAAACTGGGCTTCCTGGAGATCCTCAGAGGAGAGGCCCGGAGCAGAGAGGGGGTGGTGCTGGGGAGGCTGCTCTGAGCACACCCCCCCCCGCCAACGTTCACATGGCCATACACGCAGGCCCCTTTCAGTCATGTGTGGCGAGTTAACCAACGGTCTCTTGGTGAGAAAGCAGCTGAACGTGTCGGCGTCATGTCGTGGCGCTCATCCCAGGTCTCTCTCTATGCAGCGATACCGCTTCAGGGCACACGGGGGCGCCTCCCTGGCGCCAGAGCACCTCCAGTGGGATGAAGTGGTATTACAAGACATGCTGGATCTTCTTCACTTGTTACCGCGGTTTTGTCAGTGCCTCTTCACTCAGCAGAAATCTCTTCCCCCCCCATGTGGTTTTCGATCTGTCAAATTAACTTTTTTTAAATGAATCCACTGTTAACACACGTGTCTCTGTTGTTGTGGACGTCAGCAGCTCAGACGGTCGAAGGCTCCACCCGGTAAGATTTCAGTCAAGCGTCACGGTGCTCGTCCAGATGTGAAGTTTTTTTTTTTTCCCCATATGTGAAGTTGACACGTTCAGTTGCTACCACGTCAGAGGAGAGCAGCACATGTCTGAAAGGGTCTTTATTTAGCACTAAAAATGACAAAGACTTGCACTCAGAGTTGAAACACACACACAAAAGGCACCAGAACACAGGAGGACGTTGAAAACGCAGCAGGATTTGCATTTTTTTTCCACCCAACAAGAGAGGACGTTTGTGCAGGGACGGTTCTGGAGTCCTGTGCGTCTGCGTGGCAGTAATGAGGATGAACCCGGAGACTTCTAAGAGGATTAACAAAATATGAAACGAGCTTGGAGTTAATCTTCCTCTGATTCCTCCCCGTGTTTGGTCTTAAAAATGTTTCTTTAAGTTTCAAAGAAGGAAAGAAGAATTGAAAGCAGGAGGAATGCGCTGGATCCCAGGAGCTTTATTTTTACTTATTTTTAACAAAGGACAACTTCTATTCTCTGAACTCAATGAAGCTTTTGAGAGTTTTCTGCTCAGTTTGGTTCAGTTCAATGTGGTCCGACAAATTACAATCAAATCATCTTTGTTATAATCCATATTTAATTCGATATTTCACTGAGTCCAGCTCAGATTCACATACAGTGAACCCTTATTTTTCACGGTTAATGGGGACCGGCGCCCCTCAGCGAAAATCAAAATCTGCGAACTGTTTTCCGGAGCCCCCCGAGCCTCAATAATGTGTTTAAAATATGTTTAAAAACCCCCAAAAAGTAGCGAAACAAGACAAAGGCTCAACTGTGGTCTTTCTGTTACCTTCACAGCCTCTGGTCTCTGAACCGTAGTAAACAAACTGCTGGTATTGTGCTATTTTTGGCTCGTAATTAGCGTCTAACACGCTAACAACAAAAGAAACAGTCAGATTTTCTCTTTATTCTTTCACTGCAGGAACTTGTAACATCACACAGGTTGTATTGTTGGGCTCCTGTCGGTTAACAGAGAATGTAAATCTATAAACGCTGGGCTGCTGTTGATGCTCACTACACTTTTCATCAAACCCCGTTTTCGTTCTGCTGTTCCACGACACACACACTACATTACCCATAAGGCCCCCTTCTTAAAGGGGCCAGGCTGGCTCACAACATCTCTTTGCTGTGAGAGAACGCGCACAACATCCTGTGATGTTGCTGGGATTTTTTCTTGATGTTTTTTTTATTATAATATATATTTCTGAATAATCCGCGAATAACTTAAACCGCGGAACTTAAAGCGTGAATTGGCGAGGGATCACTGTAGTGCTTCTTCTCGACCGGCATGAGCGAAGCCTTCCTGAAGGGCGCGCTCTGCTCCCCTGTCCTCCCTTCATCTTAAATGGTTTTCTCTGACGCTGCCTTCGTTGATGTCGATGCTTGTTTTCTCATCAGGGTGTGTCGGGGTCGAGCAGACCGGACCCGCACGCCCGACGCCGTTTACACTCGTTCGGGTCAGACGTTTACAGCAGCGTTTCCGTTTACGTCTGCGTGGGGACTCGAACCCAGACGTGCTCTTATTTAGCTGCATGCTCAAACTCTGCAACATACGTGAACGTTTTCTACCGGCGCATCTCTCAGCTACTGTAACTGTAAGAACCTTGGGTTGTAACAAGGACGTGTAAATGTATGCATGCTAAATCTCAGTAGAAAAACATAAAAGAATGACTATAACACACACACACACGCACACACGCACACACACACTCAGAGTCAGTGTATCTAAAGTTTACACCTGCTACTACCAACATTCCCCGTGAGGACTCCACCGTGGACGTGCACATGTGGATGTGCGCTAAATATGCAGACGACAGTCTGGGAAACGTTGATGAAGCACACACGCAGCCATCCACGCACTCACACACACATGCACACACACCCATTCCTGCAAAACGAAACAAAGCACAACGGCACTCACAATGGAACCTTCAACCGGATGTATGTAGGACTATGAATGTTCATTTCTTTGTAATGCAACTAGTAAAAAAAACTCAGTTGTCTGTGCAGGTATTTATATTTATACTTTTACTTTTCTCTTAATTTTTACTGTTACGTTCGAACACCGGCTGAAAAGCACTTTTGTACATTTTCTTCAAGGAGTCAGTGTCGTTAATGTCGTTATCTGATAGGTGCTTCATCATTAAAAAAAAAAAAAACTTCCAGGTATAAAGGATACAAAGACAAAAAAAAAGTACTAAATTAGAAATGCATGATTAGAAGAGAAATCATATGAAGATACTGCTGAAGGTTGCCACTGTATAGGGATTTTTTTTTTTTTTGACGCTTTCTTATTTGACGATCTTTTAATGATTTGTGAATATCGGGTAAGTGTTCGGAAACAGGGATGTTTAATGTAAGTTTAAAAAAAATAAAAATCCATGAAGCACTGTGAAAAAAGGATGGTAAAATTAGCCACAGCTTTTTCATTTAAGACAACAATCGTGGCATCATGATTAATGACGATAATAATACGAAGAATTATCTCTAAACTCCAGGAGTCACGTCATGACATGATGGACGCGTGTTTACGCTGCAGTCTGGCTCGTCTATGCAGGGTAACGACTAGGGGTGTGAAAATAAATCGATTTGGCGATATATCGCGATTTTCTGCACGATATAATATCAATTTTTCAGCTCCTAATATTGATTTTTTTTTAGGAAAATTCATTAATTCATTTAAATGTGCAAGCAATTAATTTTGACTCAATTTGTCCTCTGAATGATCAATATCATCTGATGAACATATACAGCAACTTGATTTTTTATCTCTACTTTTAATTTTGATATTAACTGGGTAGAATATCGCAATATCATGATAATTTCGTGTCATGACTCAAGTATCACGATACATATCGTATTGTGAGGTCCTTGCCAATACTCACCCCTAGTAACGACCAAGTTAATACAAATATACATTATGGCTTTTTATTGATGATAACGGCAAAACTGTCATTTTAAAACAGTGACTTTATTGAACTGAATTGTTCATTTTTATGTCTGAGAAAAAATAAGCTTTCTTTTCCTTTAAACAGATGTTTTTTTTCTTTTTTATTTTAAATGTGTCACAGTGAGGGACAGCTAATAATAAAGGCAGCAAAATTTGGATAGAAAAATGTACAAATTTAATAATAAAAAAATGACTGTTTGAATACATAAGGGTTTTCCTCTTTTATTCTTCATCATTTGCAGCGTTTCACTGTTGGAGATTTACTGACATCCTGTGGGCAAACGTTGAAGCTGTGGATCAGCTCGTTAGCCAGTCATTAAACGGGAGCGTCCATCTAAAAAGATGACAAATGCATTCAACGTCTGTTTGCTGAAGTCCATCCATCTGTGTGATGAAAGAGCCGATCCAGCTGTGTCCTCCCGCTACACATCTGTGCTCTCCCTGTCCTCCGTGTTGCCGGCTTCCCATTGGCTGCGGGAGCGCAGGTTGCTCTCGGGGGCCATCGCTTGACCAATGGGGATGCGGTACGGTGCTAAACTGCCAGTCAACAGCAGCATGACTGTGACTGTCAGCGTCGCCGACCAGCTGCATGCAGGCAGGCCCACCTGGACGGAGGAAGGAGGTTTTTAATCATGAATGAGGCCGAACATTCAAGCATGCTGCGGGTGAATGCTTCTTTGTTTTACGGTAGACAGCATCGACTGCATCCCCCCCCAGCAGTAATCCTTTTAAACGTGTGGAGCTTTGATAACAGTCGATGCATCCCACAGGTAGTCTCTGCTGCTCATTCATTAATGCCATACATTTATGGCAAGCCGTTTTAACATAAAATAGTTAAATTGGATATGTATTGGAGATATCCATAATTCAATTCTTCCTATCCAAAAATAACATTTCAGATATCCACAAAGTAATTTCTCCTATCCACAATAGTAATTTCAGATATTCACAACATCATTCTTATTAGGACAAATGACGTCACTAACGGCCAGAAATGGAGAGGAATTACTCTTTGGTTAACTGAAACTTTGGTTGACTGAGCCAATAGCCAATAGAAAGCTTACCAATAATAAGCAAAGAATTGGATGCCTCGCATGAGCAACGTCTTACTCAACAATTCTGACTAGTCACAATTACGTTTGAGATATCTTTAACTTTCATTCTGACTAGTCAAAACCGAATTGCAGATATCTGTATTTGTCATTGAGGATGTGTGAAGAGTCGAGTGGCGTGTTAAGTGACGTCATTTTGGATATCTGTAATTCAGTTTTGACTAGACAAAAATGAATTACAGATATCTCTAAATGTACTTTTGACTAGGCAGAATAAATTTACAGATATCTTTAATTAATATTCCTACTAGTCATAATATGATTAAGACTAGTCCAAATTAAATGATTGATATCTATAATGCTAATTCCGGATAGTAAAACCTAACTATTTTATGTTAAAATGGCTTGCCATAGATTTTGGAAAAACGGATGAAAGGAACATGCTGGCTGCCTAATATCTGATATTCTGCATGTTGCGCTGTGTTTAATAACACAAAACACTTAGTTGGAGATAACCAGTGCCATTTATCTGCTTTATAAAGCCTGCCTTAAAAAAAATGTGCACACTTACAGTTCCCAGCATGTTGCTCAGAGCGATGTCGCCGTACGCAGAGATGAAGGCTGCGGGAAGATGACAAGAGGGTTGGATGAATAAGGAGCAGCTTCCATACGCTCGTCCCTGCTGCCAGAGCTTCCCACTGTAGAGTCTCTGAAACTTTTAAAGCCCTAACTGAGGCAGATGTTGCTTGATGTGAGCAGATGTGCTCCCTGACCTGACTGGTCAGTGGAAATGTCCACGATGCTCCAGTTTCTATTTGTTTTTCTGTCCTCATGGGTGAAAAAGCAAGGGAGGGGATTAAATCAAGCTCTGGACTTGATTTAATGACAAAATGACACGATGAGCCTGTCTGTGTAATTACAGCCAATGAACACCAGGGGAGGAATATATATGTTTATATATAAAACCTAACTTTGTCGTTTTAATACAGCTACAGTGTATTTGAACAATTGTTGCCTCGTCATGTCACACGTGGGAAGGTGAATAACTACAACTGCAGTTTCGTAAATGTGTTGGTGTGTGTTTTTCTGTCACCCGTGGCGATGGCCAAGAGGTGGGTCCTCCAGCTGAAGGTGAAGAAGAGTCCTCCGACCAGCCATGCACCCCAGAGCTCCGTTAAACCCCGACTGGCCCGAGTACAGCGAATCATGATGCACGGCCATGGACAAACCTGACACACACACACACACACACAGTGAGAGAGTCAGATTAACAAAAAAAAACAAAAAAAAAACTGGATCACAGGTACTGATGGATGTGGAAGAAGCAGATTAACGCAGAGAATCAGGACTGAGTTCGTCCATGTGGTGGCGCCAGACACATACTGTTGTCAGGCCGGTGGTCCTGCAGCATCTAATACAAGCTTAACCTAATGTGGAAATTTTTCATGTTCCTGTCAACGCTGAAGAAACGAAGAGAACTGCTCCAAGTAGGGTTTTTTTTTTTTTAAATTAATACCTGATCAACAGTTCACTGTTGTTTTCCTTACAATCAGACGTAACAGTGATTCATCACCGAATAAACCGCTACCAACTCGTCTCACTGAGCTGGAGAGAAGCTAAAGGTAAACTGTCTTTGTTGTCTTGTCTGGATCAGAGCTGCTTGTGCAGTCAGGACCCTGGACAGCGACCACATGGGAGCCGCTTGACTTCCTCAGCTGTCAACAACCGGCCCTCTCTTTTTTACTACAATCCTGCTTATTTTAAGAACGAAAAAACATGAATTATATCTCATTTTCACAACTTGAGCCTTTCCATGCCACTGCTGCAGGCCTTTGTTGATGCAGATGGTTGAAAACGACATCATAGCAAGGCCGGAAACGCTGGCATTTTCTCTTCTGGCCTCCCTGACACCTGCTGCTGTCTCTCTCTCTTTCTTTCTCTGTGTCTCTATCTCTTTTCTGTCTCTCTCTGTCTTGAGGACTTAAGGCAGCTGCACAGGCCGACATGCAGAATGCTCAACATTTCTCTGAATGTTCAAAACTTGCAGCAAATAAGAAATAAATAAAACAAAAGAACAGAGCGTTAACTTGATGAGGTTATTGATGAGAGCATCAACCTTCAACTTCCTGTCTCACCTAAATGGAAGTGATAGTGAAGTGAACAAATGTCAGAAGTTTTTTGTTGTTTCGTTCCTTTCTTTTATAATTTTGTGATTCGTGCTTATTTGCATGTCTAAAGTCATTTGGCCATTAATGAAATGAACAGATTATTATTTCATTTTTTAATTTAATGTGTTAGAATAATCGGGGCGCTGCGGTTCTTTTAGTCATTGACATATTTCGGTGTGTCGTTAATGGACTACACGCATGCAGGTATGTTCAGGAGGCCAGACGACCAACATCTACCACTATCACCATCCCAGAATCAGAACCAAATCTGTGTCAAAAATCTCAGCCGATTCAACTCCTCATCTCATTTCAGAGACACAACTTTTATTTCAAACTGCTCTGCAGGTTAACGGGAGTTTTCTGATTCTTTCGCAGTTATTTTATTGTCTTTGTCTCACCGTTAGCTTTTCCAAGCAGCATGCACCCATGATGCATCATGTATTTTACCCTAATGAGTATCATTAAAATCCCTAAAATTTACCGGCTGGGCTTTTGCGTCGTTTTTAATGACACTTCCATTAGTTTTGGCGGTTACTGCAAACACTGGGTGATTTTCAAAGCCCATTAAGACGTCTAAAACGCCCGGTCATGCGTGCTGAGCAGAGATAAATAGACAGTCTGCACCACTGGACATCCTTCCTGTCTGCAGACTGGAGGAAGTGCTCATCTTGGAAGCTCTTTTGTGCGTAAATGAACCTCAGACGGCTCTGGGATTGATTTTCTTATTATGAAGCGATGGGAGCTGCAGTTTAGCGGTCTGGTTCTGGAGCAGACTGACCACACCCGTGTGCTCCCTCCTCTCCTCATTTCCCCCTCTCCTCTCCCTCTCTCTCTCTGTTTGCCTCTCCTTTTCCACAGCCACCTTACTCTGAAACCTCTATGCCAGTGTTTCTGTTTTCTCACCAGTCACTGCTTTTGTTTTTCCACCGTCTGTGCTTCCCTTCAGCCTTTCCCTGCCCCTCAAGCTGTTTCTGTTGAGAAAATATTTGTTTGGATGTCTCGTTGTGTGCATGTAAGTCACCCCCGGTGAGGCGTTGTCAGAGTGCTCTTTCATCAAACCCGGTGTGCCTCCTCTGCTCTCTGTGTCACAGCAGCTGGCAGCGCTGTAACAGGTTGCAACGAACCCCTGCGTTACAGCGCTGAAAGTGTTTCAAAGAGACGACAGGCTTGTCCCTTAATGTGTATTATCTGCAGAGAACCAACGGTTAGCAGCTGCAGTCGGAGTCAGAAGAAAGTCAAAGATCAGAAACAGCTAAACCCCGACAGGCCGGCGCTGGGGTCGGTCATCGTAATGCAGATCAAACAACCATTAAGGCCTCAGCGAAGTAAAAACAAAATCATAGAGAGATAAAGAGATCATAGAGAGGTCTTTATTAGGTAACCACGCTCTTCATCCAGCTGGTGAATCCATCACTGGGTCCTCTGAGGAGGAAACTGTTGGTGGCTGCAGATAAATGGATTGTTCTGGATGTTGCCTCATTTGTTACCAGTCTGCAGATATTAGCTGCAGAGGCCTTAGAGGGAACCAATAATGGAGCAGCACATGAACGACCAGTCTGCCCAAAAAATAACCTCATTTCCAGTTAGAAGTTTTTTTTTTTTAATATACATTAGTATTTAAATATGGAGCCCCGTTTGGGTCATAATTCAATGAATAAATGAGTCTATTATTATGAAATATAGGCGTTTATTATTATGAAATACGTATCCATTAATATGAAATATTTCCCATTATTTTGGAATATATGTAATTTTTATTAAATATATTTTTATTATTACTTAATCTTAGTTTAATGCATAATAGTTTATTTCAGAATGCTTTTTTATCTAAGAATGAGCTTTTACATAATAATGACATTTTGCCACTGGGTGGGACCAGTGGTTGACCTGCACGCTCATTGGCTGATCCTTCTCCATTCTACGCTCTGACCTCGACTAGTTGGTAGGGGACTCGCATCGAGCCTGTTGGCTACCTCTCTGAGTAAGTCAGAAAAGGATCTTTCTACTGTCGCCATGCCGTCAAAATCAAGTTTTCCCTACATTTCGCGCTACGTTTCTTAGTCGATGTCAACTTTTAACCGTAAACTGAGGTGCATTCTGCCCCCTACTGGCCTGGAGTATATACATTGCACCTCTCGCCCACTATCGATATTCACTGTTCTGTTGCTTATGCCTGAATGAAAGAGCAGCCAATCACATAAATGGCTCCGCCCTCTCTGCTGTGATTGACACACAAATCATTCTTATGAAAAACAAAGCCATTATTATGTAAAAGCTCATTCTTATGATAAACGAAACCATTATCATAATAATAGGAAATATTTCATAATAATAAACGCCTGCATTTCATAATAATAGACTCATTTATTCATTGGATTATGACCCAAACGGGGCTCCATATTTTAAAAAGACAAGCATTCACTTTCAGACCTTCAGGGTTAAACCTTACTGCATAAACGTCTTTAATCTCAAGTTTGGAGAGAAGAAAGTGTATTTCAGGATTGGTGAGACCGTCGGCTGCTCAGATGAGGTGATTCTCCAAACACTTGAATTAATTCCAGTGTTTACCCAGCGCTGCCTTTACGTGACAATAAGAGGTTAGAAGGCTTAACATTTCAGCATGATGCATTTCCATAATTAGCTCTGGACACAAAGTGTGGAGGGGATTTACGGCGAACCATAAATCAGATTAACAGCAGCAGGTACAGACGTTTCAGTGTTTCATTCATACCCGTGTCTGTGCACGGACTGCTGCTGATGTAACTGACAGAGGTCGATTTGTTTAAAAATTAATCCTCCTATAAGGTAAAATTTAGTTCAAAGATCAGCGATTAACATCTGTCTCCACACAGCTGTTTTGTCACCTCCTCCTGTCTTTGATGAAAGCACCTTTTCTTTCTTTCACATCACGGACTCAAAGAAATGTTTAAATGGCGAACCTCTAGATGACTTCCCTTTCTGGCTTCATTCTCAGTTTTCTCCCAATGAAGCTTTGACAATTTATTTTCCTAGAAAATGGATGCAGCAGGGGGGCAGCGAGGCTTTGGCCTACATACAGCCCCTGATCTTCTCCTCTGGAAGCCCCTCGTGAGAACAGCGCGCGCCGCCGCGCTGCGACTGACAGCTCTAAATGTGGCCCTGCGCTCCGCCAGTCCCAGGCAAGCGCCACGTTTGTCTGTGCTGCGCCGCCGCGCCGCTTTCATCTTCCCTCCCGCTGAGCTCAACAGTTCAGGCACTGAGAGGCGACGAGAGCGTCTCTCACAGACGGCGACGCCGTTTCCCCCCACGAGTAACCTTCAGATGTGCACAACCGAAAGCTGAGCTGGTGAGAAACTCTTGCCAAAGACTTCAAGCTCTGGCTGTGAAATGGTCTCAAAAATGGAGCCAAAAAAGAAAAAAAGAGGCTGTGGCAAGTATTTCAGTAACTCAGTGTGTGACCCGACGTGATAATACGATTAACAAAGAGCATGTTTTTGCCTTTAGAAACAACAGGAAGACTGGCAACCGTCGTGAAGGATTTTTATTTTCAGGAATAATCTGAAAATGAAGCCAGAATTGCTTCTCTGAGACCTTTGCTTATGTCTTTCCCTCTTGGCATAGTGTTAACACACACAGATCATAGTGCTTCAGATGAGCAAAATACCACGGCGTCTGCTTGAGTCACAGCTTCTGACTGCATTTTTGTTAAAAAAAGATCTCAGTAAAATGAAAGAAGTCACCTGTTCCAGTCGTCTGGGAACAGATTGTTACGCTTTTGAACGCACGCACAAGTGAAGGCGTTTGAAGAGATTAATAAAAGGATGCTGAGCTGAGATGAGAGCAGGACATCTCTGGAGGATGAAGAACTCAGCGGCGGGACTTTTAAAGTTAAGAACCTGTAACACATCTGTATCAAAAGGTGCATATTATCAGCACAGATGTGCACCTGAGGGAGGAGTGAAGCGTCTGAAGTGTTGAGGAAAACGGCGCCGGTCCAACACACAGACAAACACACGACTTTCAGAACCTCTTGATCTCTCCGCGCTGAATTAAAAAAAAAAAAAACTGCTTTTTTTCTTTTTCACTCTGGTCAGCGCGTGGCTCCGCCCACTGGTCTAATCCGTTCCTCATCCTCGCTATGACATTTTTCTCCTCCGTCTCTTGACACTGATCCTTCTTTTCCTCTCTTGTTCTCTGTCAGGCAGAATTAACTTTTCAATCTGACCTTCTAGCGCACATTTACATTCTCAGCTCCCCCCCCCCCCCCCCCCCATCTATGTGATGAGGATTTGAGATGTGTTCAGGCCAGTCAGTTCAAACACCAAAACTTTTCTTGTTCAAGTTCTATAAGAGTTAAATTTTTTTTTTACTATAATCTTTTAAATCGAAACTGTGTCAGTGAACAAAGAAGTAACAGCAGCGGTATGACGGAGAAGCACAGTGCAAGATGAAAGCTCCGTTTATTCATTATTTCTTTTGGTTATTCGGTATTTTTATTTTTTTTGTCTGCATTTACTCCTTTACTCCTTTATTACTCCTATACATCCTTTATTGACATCCTAAATCCTGATTTCGTCAGAGAGGACTAAAAAACACCAGCAGTGAAACATTTAAAGACAAGACAGTTGAAGAGACGCGACAGTGAGGGTGTGGTGGGTGCTGAGTTGTGAAGTGTGGGGGGGGTGTTGTGTAGTGGATTGTGTTGTGACAGTGAACAGACTTAAAAGATAATATGTAGGAAGCAGAAACTACTAACAAGAAGACTGGATGAACACTTTTTACCAAGCTATAGACCTGTATATGGAGAATTGATGTAAACATTATTGATTGATTGTGTTGACATTAATTCAGTATTTTAAATATTTCCTTAACTGAAGTAAATATACTGTATGTTTGTTCAGTATATGTTTATTTGTCAGCATGGGACAAAGGAAGAACCTTGCGTACAGAACATTAACTACAAAAAGTAGGGATGCACAAAAACTGTTTTTTAAAACCGATACCGATAACCGATAACACACACATATACCTAAGATCATTACATCAATACTATGAACAAAATCAAAAATAGTTTTGACTTTTTATGTGAACAGATATTTATTTTTTCCAATGAAAAACTATTGACAAGCCTCTCAAACATTTTCTTAAAGTTATCAAACAAACCTATTTGATATCTCACATCAACTTAAATAAGGTTCATTACTGACTGATATAAAAAATAAAGGCTCCTTGAACTGATGCAAATACATGCATCAGAATTACAAACTGAAAAAGATTAACATTTAAAGGATTTTGGCTTGTGGTTCCATTTAAATTAATACATACCTTTAATTAAAGTAAATGAGGTTCAGTAGTTTTTATTTTTTATTTTTTAATCTCATGGACGCTTTAGATGAGAGGAATGAGGGAGGGGAGACTGCTGCTGGCTTGCGCACGTTAGCATTAGCTTCCGTTACCTCACATTAGCGCTATTTCAAAACTCCATGGAAGCGATTGTTATGTTGTAGGTGGCTGATCAGGTTTTACGTATTAAAGCTTGTGATTCCCTCCTCGTAGAATTCACTCGGAGGATTCGTCACAAATAACCACCAAACTATCTTCTTCTGAAACTTTAACGAAGTTCCACGCCGCCATGTTTGTTGTGATCAGTATGCTGGCACCAGGCTGCATTTAAGGTGTAACGTAAATTCCCAAGTTCCCTTGTTTGCTAGTCATTCTTTCACCCTTTTCTATTTTTTCTTTTTTCTTTTTTTTTTTTAAAAGTGTAACATGTGGGAAAATACTGCGAATATCAATTAAAGTCAGCAACTACCAAAATTATGACCGAATTAACGAGTTGTTTTCTGGCGTGAGGGGGTATTCTTGATTTTCCTTATTGAGAAATTGCTTTTCTGATTATGCCGACGTTACTTGAACATAACATTCACTGCAGGTCATTCAAGGCTCAGAGGGAGCGAGGCACTGCTGTGTTGACAAAAATATATATGTTATCGGGCTGTTCGTCATGATATCGGAGTTATCGGGATGACGTCATAATTTCCTGTTATCGGCCGGATAGTTATCGTGCACCCCTAACAAAAAGCTTATTAAATTCTTATTAAATTTGGCTCCATCAACTGCTTTGGGATTTTTTTTTTTTAGATTTGTCACCAGTGGGAAGTGGACGCTGCAAACAGCCGCTGGTATACTTCTACAAGTGTTAAATAAGAGCAACTTTTTTTTTTTTCCCTGAGCACAACACAGAGAATCAGGATGGTGCTCTCACCACAGAAAATGAGAAAGACACAAAAACAGTGCAACAAATCAGTAAAGAAGGAGGAACTGATGAAGGGAGGAAGGAGAGGATGCACAGCAGCAGACGCCGTGGCATTTAGCTCTCATGCATTTAACAGCGTGGGCCAACACGCTCTCATTAGAGTCGCGCCTCTTTGATTACTTACTCGTCACCGTTGCTCTTTGTGCAGCAGTGCAAGTATGTGCGCCTGCCACTCTGTGTGTGTGCGTGCACGTCCATCCATGAGCCCACTCTCACTTTGTTTCTTTTTTTTTTTTTTTCACAGTATGACTCATAGCCTCCAGCAAATGTGCACGTACGCACACACAAACACTGAAGTATTTTAGAGCGTCGTCTTGAAGTTTTAACAGCAGATGAAGGTGGACTTGCATCATTTGTCACTCTCTCTCTCTCTCGCTCTCTCTCTCTCTCTCTCTCTCTCCATGAATAGTCACGGAGGATCAGAGGAAGAAAGCCTCTCTGTCCGCATCACAGGCTGCTGCTGTTTCTATAGTTTCATATCTGCTGTTGATTATTCTGTGTTGCTGCTCCATAAAACATACACTGTAAAAAAAAAAAAAGTAAAAAAAAAAACGGTAATTTTCCGGCAGCTGGGGCGCCATAAAAATACAGTGAAATAACAGAAAATTACTTTCTCATAAAAATACAGTTTTTTCCATAATTAAAATAGTTTGTAGTTGTAATTTTAACAAGATTTTGCCTTATTTTAGGTTGTTTTTAACATTTAATTAGAAACATTTTCACATTTTAAAACAATTAAATTACCTAGAAATATGGTAAGTAAGTGCTGTATTATAAATAATAATGCTTAAATTTACAAAAATGTGCTGTTATTAATTGGTTTCAATGACATTATTTTATGTAAAGAAGTTGTAACAGTATATGACAAAAAATAATGTGATTCATCTTTAAAAAAACATGTCAAAAAACTGTTGAAAAACTAAATATTGAGTTTAAAATTGCTACAATTTTAAGGACTGTAGCCTTTGCATTGTAGTGATGTCATGGCAGAGGAAAAAGGAGTATTTTGTCAACTTCCTGTTTTTGCATAGAACAAGTTTTGTTTTACACACTTTATTAAACAAACTCACGTGTACTCATTCGAACACAGACAGACTTAACTCAGAGTGACAAAAATTAACATGTTAAATGTAAGGGGTATGAATCAACAGCATTAAATCAAATAGCTAACAAATAAACACAGATAAGCACCTAAACAACCAGGGCTGCAAAGGATGCTGGGAAACGACCCAAAAGGACCTGCCAGATCACTTGCAGTTTTACAGTTTATTCCCTTAAATAACAGACAAATATTTGTGAAATTACGATGTATTTGTGAATGTATTTTAACAATAAATATATGTATTTTTAATGGGTTTTTTTGTAAAAAGAACAGAAATATTGTGTGTTTTCACAGTTACAGTGATTTAATGTTATTTTACATTTGACATGTTAAATCACAGTCTATTTTTGTAAATTAAATGGTATTTTAGAAATATAGAAAAAAATCTGTAAAATAGACAGTAAAATTCTGTTATATTACAATTTTTTTTTTAACAGTGTAGGTGACTTTAATCTTATTAAAAACATATTTGAATTTAAGATTTCCCATGCAGCCTGCAGCGTATTTGATGACCACTTATTGGTGGTTTAATAAAGAGGAGGATTATTCTGTCAAATGACACGCAGGTTTCTGATGCTGCACTGCTAGGACGACTGCGACTGCAGAGATCTATTTTCAGACGTCACATGGTTGAATATCGCCCTGCCTCCAGGCTTGAACTGCACTAAGATTTAATATGTTTTCATTCACCGAGAAAATAGGAAAACCTAGGGGCTGAATTTTTTCAGCGAGGCTCCAGTCTTCAGGTTTATCACTCATGTTGTAATACCGTTTGCACGTACTGCTTCCCTGTCGGGTCACCGTTAGATCCCAGGGATACATGAACTACGTCAAGTTAAACCTGACCTGTGGCTGACCTGCAGCCTCTCCACTGTGTATTTTCTCGTTTCCCCATCCGAGTTACAAGATAGGTGGCTCTAAAGGGGAGATTTATGGATGCAGTCAAAGAGGACAGGAAGTTAGTTGTTGTGAGAGGAGAGGATGGAGAGGACAGAGATAGATGGAGGTGGATGATGTGCTGTGGTGACCTCTGAAGGAAACAGCTGACAGGAAAAGAAGAAAAGGTAGATAGCTCTAGAGCAGTGGTTCTTAACCTTGTTGGAGGTACAGAACCCCACTAGTGTCATATGGACATTCACAAAACCCTTCTTTATTGAAAAATAAAACATGATTTTTTTTTTTTCAAGTTCTAAACATGGGTATATGTTTTACTGGTGCAAAAAATGAAGCGTGCATTAACATCACTGTGTTCAAAGAACAAAACCGATACAATGCATGAACTGCATGAATGACACACCTAACTAGGGATGCAAGACAACTGTTTTTTAAAACCAATACCGATAACTTTCAGCTCCTAAAGGCCAATACCGATAACCAATAACACACACATATAGCTAAGATCTTTACATCAATACTATGAACAAAATCAAAAATAGTTTGGACTCTCCAAATGAAGATATTTATTGGCAAGCCTCTCAAAAATTTTCATAAAGCTATCAAACAAACCTATTTGATATCTCACATCAACTTAAATAAGGTTCATTACTGACTGATATAAAAAAGAAATTAAGGCTCCTTGAACTGGTACATGCATCAAAATTACAAACTGAAAAAGATTTACGTTTAAAGGATTTTGGCTTGTGGTTCCATTTAAATTAATACCTTTAATTAAAGTAAATGAGGTTCAGTAGTTTTTTTTTGTTATCTCATGGAAGCTTTAGATGAGAGAGAGGAGAGACTTGCTCCTGGCTTGCTCAAGTTAGCTCAAGTTAGCTCACGTTAGCTCACGTTAGCTCACGTTAGCTCAGGTTAGTGCGATTTCAAAACTCCATGGAAGCGATAGTTACGTTTCAGGTGGCTGATCAGGTTTGATGTATTAAAGCTTGTGCTATTTTTCCCTCCTTCGCTTGTCACAAATAACCAGCAAACTATCTTCTTCTGAAACTTTAAGGAAGTTCCATACCATCGCCGCCATGTTTGTTGTGATCAGTGCTGCATGCTGCATTCAAGGTGTAACGTAAATTGCCACATTCCCTCGTTTGCCCGTCGTTCTTTTAGCCTTTTCTATTTTTTTTCTTTTTTTATGTGAAACATGTGGGAAAATATTGCGAATATCAATTCAAGTAAGCAACTACCAAAATTATGACAGACTTAACAAATTTAACAATTTTCCTTATTGAGAAATCATTTTTCTGATTATGCTGATGTAACTTGAACATAACATTTACTGCCGGTCATACAAGGCTCAGTGAGAGTGAGGCACTGCTGTGTTGACAAAAATATATATACAGTCATGGAAAAAATTATTAGACCACCATTTTTTCTTCACTTTCTTGTTCATTTTAATACCTGGTACCACTAAACATCATCACGTGACTAAAACAGACAGAAAAGAAAACACTGAATTCATAAAAGCAGTGTTTTTGGCAGTACAACGCCATAGCTATTGATGTAAAAACTTAAGTGATTTAGGTTATAATCAAGAAAACCATGGAAAATGGTAAGATATCAGCTCTTAAATAAAACTCTTATGAGCAATCTTTGTGGTTATCATTATGTTTGTCCAAACAAATGTACCTTTAGTTGTACCAGGCATTAAAATGAACAAGAAACTGAAGAAAACAAGGGTGGTCTAATAATTTTTTTCCATGACTGTTTGTTATTGGAGCTATTCGTCATGATATCGGACTTATCGGAATCACCTCATAATTTCCTGTTATCGGGCTGATAGTTATCGTGAACGCCCACACCTAACTTGTTATTTATTGTATTCATCATTTTCTGAGCCCGCTTTATCCTCACTAGGGTCACGAAATAAAAAATGATTTCATATATTTCACCAATGCTATGTGGTTTGCCCTGCTTTGTGATCAGGTAAGCAACTTCGTACGATGCTGTGAGGATCGGTTTGTTGATTGGTGCAAAGCTGAGAGCAGGCAGAGTAGCCTTTTCATCAAATCTGGCTCTCTTCACCTTGAATTCAGCATCGTTGTGTTCTTGTATTCCCCATCTCCATGCAGCTTAAGGAAGTGTTCCTTTAGTTTTGGCAACTAAAAGTACTAGAAGTAATTAACTTCACATTGCAAATCATGCAGACAGGACGCTGACTCCCATCACGTTCCGTTATACATGTGAATCCATATGGTACATTGTATACCGTACATAATGGTCCACTTTCTTTTGTTGCTCGACACAGCTAGTATGGATCAAAATATTAAAGAAATCACACGATGTACCATCACGACACTCATAAGTCGACTACTGAGCGCACCAAATTCACTGATTGGTCAAGCAATGTCACATGTTCACCTGTAGCCAGTGATGGCCAAGCGGGGCGTGTGATCATGAATCATATGAGTCAGGTCTCTTGACCTCCGCCGAACCCCTGGGGTTGGATCAAACCCAGGTTAAGAACCACTGTCCTGGTGTAACGCCAGATCCTTCCTCACAAAAACTGATCTACAATGAATGAAATCTACAATGGAGTTCTTCTGTTCTTGGTCAGCGCAGAGTCAGTTCAGTTAAGTGTTTAAAGCTTTTTCTAAAACACTGAATTGGTTGGTAACTAGTAGAACACTGACTGACAAGGAGGTAGCTTCAAAAATGTATAATTCACTTCAAATCTGACAAACTTACATTTTCAGTTTCTATAACTTTATACTTGTACTGCACACCATCTCACAGAAAAACAAATATCTTTTTTTAAAAAATTACATTTATTACAAGTAGGCCTCGTTGAAGTTGTATTTTAGCCTTTTGTGTACCTCGACATGACATGTTATATCTGACGGAGCAACGGGGTTGGCTATCATTAAGGCTAAGCTTTAGGATTTTTAAAAAAACAAAAAAGAATTTGGATTGAGCCTAACCTTCCACTCTCCATAGCAACGGTTGCTACGCTGCACCTACGCTGACGTGGGCGGGGCTTACCTCAATCACACCACTGCTGTGATTCTATGATGTCATACAGGCAGAATTCTGAACAGTTCTTCAGTTCTTCAACAGTGCAGACGCTCAACAGAAGTACATTTCAATTCTCAACGCTAAAATGCAGACGACGGGTCTTAGTTCAGTGTTTGCGACAGGATCCATGAATGTAGCGATACGTTCACAGGAGAGAGTTGCCAAACAAGACTCCAAGAGCAAAGGAGCCAGCAAGAAGATCAAGAACTTCGTTGCTAAACACATTACCAGACGGTCTAAAGTGATTCCAGTCGTCACGTCTATGGAAGACTGCCTGCAGCAGTCATCAAAGGAGCCCATCAACGAAGCAGTTGTGCTTCAAAATACCGGTTCTGTTAATATCTTCAGTGTCAACTGTGCGGGAAAGCATGAACCGGTTTCAGATGGTGAACTGGAAACATTCAAGGCATCTCTTGGTCGACTTGTTGAGATGGTGATTGTAAAGGCCGTTACAAAATCAAATGTAAATTGCTCCAAAGAAGACTTGGAGGACATTTACGATTCGCTCTTTGCAAAGATCTGGGCTCAAGTAGAGGAAGAAGATTTTCACATTTCTGTAGAAATCAGCAAAAAGATGCACAATGATATTTTCAAGAAGCTTTGCAAGAAACTTTGCTGTAAAGAAAGAAGTGTGCTGGTTTCCATGTTCCTGAAAGACCCAGCTGTAGACAACATCATCGTCTCCTGTGTTGTAAAACTCCTCAGGAAATCTTCCAGAAGGTCTTCTGTGAAGAAATGGTTTTCATCACCACTAGAAGCCAAACACAAGCCCTGCAAGGTCACAGGCAGCAAACATCTGGAGTCCGGTCCAGTTGACTCCCAGTGTTTGTCTGTGGAAAGTGACGGTCAGGACCCAGTGTTGGTGGGAGCTGAGGAATCTCCATCTGGGACACCAGAGTTTCAGCTGGAGAGCAGCGAGGACTCAGAGTTTGGACCAGATGATGAATCATCTCCATTCCCTGAGCAGGAACCCACCTCCACTCTGGAGGACACGGAGATCACATACGTGGAGTATCTGGTCTCTGCAGAACGTCTTTTAGAGGTCCTGCCTGAAGCAGGTTACCTTCTTGAAGAGGTCAGGGCTGGAGAACATCTGCTCTGCAGAAGAAAGTCTTTTGTCCAGGAAGAAAGTCTGGTCAAAGACATGTCCGTGGAGGACTTTGTGTTGAAGAACATCGGTTAGAAGACATGTCCGTGGAGGACATTGATTTCTAACACCTGTTAGAGGACACATCCGTGAAGGATTTTGTGTTGAAGAACATCTGTCAGCTGTCACCAGAGGATTCCACTGATGAATCAATCAATCCAAATATCAGAATTTCACACATACTGAAATCCTGTAAATCTGTGGACCTTCATTTTTTTTTTGTTTTGAATAATTGTCTAAAACATTTCTGAAAAAATTGGACACGATGAATTTACTCCCACTATCATGCATGACTAGGCAGCAGGGTGTGGTAGTGTTGAGCAGTTAGCATGTTCTCCTCGTGTCCGCGTGGGTTTTCTCCGGGTGCTCCGGTTTCCTACTTATTTTATATTGATTTGTGATTCTACAACCAGAATGTTTCAAAATAAATGAAAGGACAAATCTATAAAAGAATGCTTTTGATGGTTCATTTCCTTTCTGAGGAAATTCAAAATGAATTTCTTTGGGATCCTTTTCTTTCATGTTGGTCACTTTTGTGTTGAAATTGGGTTTTTTTTTAGAAAAGTGTCTTGTGTTAAACAGACACCTACACTGGTGTTTAGGATCTTAGTGACATCACAGCTTGTACAGGAGTTGATCCAGATGCTAAACTGAACTTCACACACGTTCAATTAAAAGTGTCATTAAGAGAACTACAGGATTCAATATTAATGTAAACCATTTAAACCTTTAAATTTTAGAGTCACTAATGGACAAATTGAGACTTCAAAAAATGTGAGACAAAGCCTTAATAAATTTGATGTATAACAAGCGTTGCAGTGAAAGTCTTTGGCTGGCTTTAGAGGGGCTCATAGGAGGAGTTCAGAATTTTACATTCAACAAGTGCTGAGTGAATCAGGTTTATACTATTTAATTCTATTCCATTTTTGACTGAATAACCACTAATTGCAGGTGAATATATAACAAAAATTGGCAGCTCGTATGAAGATGCCAATCCCTTAGAAAAAAGAAGTATTTCTATAGCAACGTATATTACTATGACATTATAGATGTCTCAATAGCTTTATGTCTCCTCTACATAGTACAGTCTTATGGTATCCAACTTATGTCATATGTCCTAAAATACTGGAAGATTAGCTGCTATAAGAATTCAATAATATTTTGTCCCAAAAATACTATCAGGTCTATAGTTATAGTTTATAGACTATAGTTCTTTTTTGTAAGGTTTTATTTCCTTGGAGCTACATTGCAGAGCATATTGAACTAGTTTATGTTAACATTAGCAAAGCTTGAATGAGAATTTGTTATTTGTTATTTGTTATTTCCATCATTTCACTTGTCATGATAATGGCAGTTTCAGAAATGGTTCCTTATTTTACTCCAACTGTCCTGCAGCTGGAAACATAGATTACAAACAAAACAAACTAAAAAAGCACTCGGAGAGCGCAGACCTCCGCCAATCGCAACGATTCCCCCATATAGCGATTTACAGATTGCGATAAAATCCGTGTTCTGGATCAGATCCGGATCAGCCTTTAAAATTTGATAGAGGTCAAATTTTTGAGTCAAATTTCATGAGTTTTGGGCAATAATTAACAGAGATATTGAGAAACAACATTTTTGGCCCCATTTACCACAGTGTTATTCGAAAATTTGAAAGTGATCCAGAATCCAGGATTTCTTCTGGATCACACCCATACTGGTTGCAAAAAATGAAGCGTGCATCAACATCACTGTTCAAAGAACAAAACGAATACAATGCATGAACTGCAAGAATTACACACCTAACTTATTATTTATTGTATTTATCATTCATTTTGTGAACCCGCTTTATCTTCACTAGGGTCACGAAATAAAATATGATTTCATATTCGTTGCTTGACATAGTTAGTAGGCGATCAAAATATTAAAGAAATCACATGATGTACCATCACGACACTCATAAGTCGACTACTGAGCGCACCAAATTCTCTGATTGGCCAAGCAATGTCACATGATCACCTGTAGCCAGTGATGGCTATGATTCATGTGTCATCATGAATCATTAATCAGGTGTCTTGACCTCCGCCGAACCCCTGAGACTGACTCACCGAACCCCTGGGGTTGGATCAAACCTAGGTTAAGAACCGCTGTCCTGGTGTAACGCCAGATCCTTCCGCACAAAAACTGATCTACAATGAATGAAATCTACAATTAAGTTCTTCTGTTCTTGGTCAGTGCAGAGTCAGTTCAGTGGAAAGTGTCCGAGTCCAGTGTTTAAAGCATTTTCTAAAACAGAAATCGAACCCAGGTGCTCTAGAGTTAATTGCTACTAAAGCTTATAAGGGAGTTCATATATACATGTGAACCTTTGCAAATGTGAGTTAAAATAAAGGACTGCAGAAGTGTGAGTAATACAGCAGTCTTGTAATTTATCTAATACTCAGGTCTGATTTCGTTTGACTGTATGTAGTTTGTGTAATCGAGTCCTTTCAGAGGGTCGGGCTGACAAACCGCTGTGCTCCTCTCCTGCTCCTGCAGTCGTATTAAACGGTCCAGCAGACAGAACAAAACCAGAATGTAGACGGACAGACAGAACAGACTGGAGCTCAGGAATCCCAGGGTTGGTCAACTGAGGAGGTATTTATTTATTTAGCTGTGTTTTTCTTTTATATATCGATTTTTTTTTTTTTATTTCTCTACAGACCACAGTATCAGCCTGCAATATTTACTCATCAGCTGAGCTTCATTTATTAATATTATTATATTTATATTAATAAATGAAGCTCAGCTGATGAGCTTCATTTATTCATTTATATTAATAAATGAAGCTCATCAGCTGAGCTTCATTTATTAATAAAATATAATAATAATAATAATATATATATATATATATATATATATATATATATATATATATATATATATATATATATATATATATAATATATATAGTAGGCATGAAAAATAATAATAACCAAAAAATAACAAAAGGAAAAAAAAACAATGTTCTGAAATATGGGAAGGAATTTGTCTATTTCCTGTTTGAAAAAACAAATACTGCGATTGCCCTGCAATGGACATGTCAGCTGATCCCTGTGACCCTGAAGAGGAATCAGTGGGCATGGATGATGGATGGATGGATGATGGATGGATGATGGATGGATGATGGATAATGGATGATGGATGGATGATGGAAGAATGGATGGATGGATGATGGGTGATGGTCAAATGGATGATGGATGATGTAAGGATGGATAATGGATGATGGGTAGATTGATGATAGATGATGGATGGATGGATGGATGGATAAATTATAGATGGATGGATGGATGGATGATGGATGATGGGTGGATGATGGATGAATGGATGGATGGATGATGGTCAGATGGATGATGGATGATGTATGGATGGATGATGGATGGATAAATTATAGATGGATGGATGGATGGATGGATGATGGATGATGGATGATAATCAGATGGATGATGGATGGATGATGGATGGATAAATGATAGATAGATGGATGGATTATGGATGGATGGATAATAGATGGATAAATGATGGATGGATGGATGATGGATGGATGGATGGATGATAGAGGGATGGCTGGATAATAAACTCATACGATCATTAAATGATTCATCTCTACGAGCACAAACCTCTGATCTCGTATCTGTCACCTATCGAGTGCTTCAGCAGTGTGACCTGTCAATCATCAGCTGCTGTTAGAGGAACACAGACAGGAGTTACAGGGAAACCTTCGCTCCGACCAAACAGAGCTACGTTCACAAATGCCTGTTACAACTTCACTGTGAGACAAATCATGTTACCCTGGTCTTTATGAGTCACCATCTCCAGGCTCAGAGGCATCTGGGACGGACCATCACAGAGGAAATGGGCAGCTCTTTTCTTTTTTTTCTAGACTAAAGAACGACAAAGACCACTCACATTGTTATCAACAATAAATCCGTCTATGAGTAGCATCGGTGTCCTTGGCAACGCTCATGTACTGTGAGAGAAGTACTAATGAGTCCATCCATCTTTCAACAAGACAGTTCAAAACTGCACTCTGCACTCGTTACAAAGGCTCGGCTGTGGAAGAGGAGGGTACGGGTATGGACCGGCCTGTCTGCTGGTCCCACCTGTCCCAGACAAAGACGGAGTGGAGGACAGCGCTGCCACGAAGACGTGGCACTCAAAGCTTGAGACTAACCAGCCAACGTTCCCACCGCCGATCCCAGCAGAGCGTGGACGGCCATCAGCGGCGAGTAGAGCACCACAGCTCCCAGCATGAGCAGGGAGGGCCCGAGGGCTCCACAGGCGAAGATCTGGCCCACTCCGAGAGGGATGCCACGCACCACCTGTGTCAAGAGACGGAAACTGGGGGTGACTTTTGTTTCCTCGATGAAGAACCAGTGACATTTACCGCACGGATCTCTATTCAAAGACTGCATTTCACGAGCAGGAACAGCTCTCAGAAACCATCCTGCAGCTTCCTTCCATGTTTTTCTTATTCAGCTGAAAGACTCGTACATGCACACACAGTCGGTCAGGAGTGTTTCCATGGCGACGCGACGGGTGCACCTGCCCGTCGCTGATATTTACAAGTCATAAACGCTCTTTAATTAACTCGCCGCTTCCCGAATCCTCGTGCGTACGCGCCCCTGCGCGTTTATGCGAGATCGAATACGCCGTCGTGTTAGCGGAGCAGTTCTCAGCAAAGCGAGTGAAGCCGAAGACATTAAATATAAATAGGACGGACGTCATCTCCATCTCTGGGGAGATGAGAGGAGGAGAGACGGCAGGAGGAAAAGGATGGAGGAGAGCAATAGGGAAGTAAAGGAGGATGAAACAGGAAAACAAAGAGGGAGGAAACAGAAAGGAGAGGTGAGTGTGAGGACCAGGACCAAAAATAGAAATCTGAACTCCCTGACAACCAGGAAATACAGTCTCATACAGTCATTTGTTTTCTTCTTAATTAGACTGTGCAGAGGAGAGGAGGGTGAGAAAGGTGGTTAAAAATGAGACAAAAAAAGGGGGTACATGGACGCCTTTTTCCTTTAAATAACAGCAGAGACCTGAAAGAGAGAAATAGTGATTAAAAAAAGAAAGATTTAGAGGTTTCAGGTCGGTCAAGTGAAAGGCCGAGGTGAACTTCAGAAATTGAAACAGACGAGGCCGACGAAGTGAGAAGATATCAAAGAGTGAGGAAATGAGTCGACACAGATATAATATTAAAGAAAAAAAAAAAGACAGAGGAAGGAGGAACAGATATCCAGACAGAGACATCTGAGATGGTGGAGCCGAAACTCGTGGGAAGTAATTTAGTGCGAGGAACAGGCTGTGCCGCGGGGCGGGACGCTTGTTAATAAGAACATGTGTAAATCTTGACTAGACGTTCGGGACACCTGACAACACCTGCAGGGTTTATTCAGTGTGGCCAATCTGAGTCCGCTGCCAGTCTGTAGATCATCTGGTGCAGAATTACCCACAAGGCAATGCGCTCAATAAATCTGACAGCTTTGGTCACTTTCAGAAAAATAGGCCAGTTTACCGAGCTAACATCTCTGCTTTTAGGGTGTTGTTTCTAAAGAAATGATTGCTGGGAAATGGAGTTTTACATGCTCTCTTTTCTAAAGCAGACACTCTGAGACCACATAGACACGTCTTCATAAATATGCTTTTGGTTATTATTTTTCTATTTTCATTCTTTATTTATGAATTCCTTGTTACCATTTCTAGATCTGGTTTCTACCTCAAAATATACAACAGCATTAATTCGAAAGGATCAAAATCAGGGAAAAAATGTCAATAGTTTCCAGTTGAAATGGTGGTTTTGGGTTTAAACCACAGGATATAAACATGGCCTGGTCATAACAGAAGGATGAGCCACCGGGTTGAGGATCTAAAGGTGTTGCCACATTTAAACACTTAATGCAAAAACATACAAAAAAAATTTAACAAAACAAATATAAACTAGAAAAGCACTCGGAGAGCGCAGACCTCCGCCAAGCGCAACAGTTCTCCCATATAGCGATTTACAGATTGCGATAAAATCCGCCTTCTGGATCAGATCCAGATCAGCCTTTGAAATTTGATAGAGGTTCAATTCTTGAGTCAAATTTCATGAGTTTTGGGCAATAATTAACGGAGATATTGAGCCCCATTGGCTGCAATGTTATTGAAAATTTCATCAAAATCCATCCATAACTTTTTCAGTTATCTTGTACACAGACAAACAGACAGATAAAAGTCAGTAAAAGCCAGACCTCCTTGGAGGTAACAAGTTGACTGAAGTTTAGTGGTAGAGAACAGTTTGTGCTCTGCTGCAGGAAGGAGATGTGTTCAGAGAGCAGCACCAGATGAGACTGATTGACACAGCTGCAGTGTATATTTAATTAGCCTCCCCGGCTCATCTCTCTGTGACGCAGAGACAACATGGACTTGCACATTCAAGCAGACATACTGGGACAAGAGATGGGTTCTTTTACAGGATGGAAATGGTCACAATGATGATTCACCAATGAAAAATATTGGTTGAACAATGATGCAAAGACAATAATGAGACAGTCTTGATTGGTAAACTAAGACCTGGAGCAGAAGGTGGTGGAAATGCATCTACTGTGTAGGGCTGTAGCGATACACTAATCTCACGATACTATATGATACGACAAGCGATATTCGGCTCACAATACAATATATATCAATATTCATCTTACAATACATTTACATAATTTTATGAAAGATTTTCATTTCATTTTAGCATAGACAATTTTAACACTATCATGAATCTAAGTGTAATATATTTATAAAATATATAATAATGCATAAATCAATATACACTGACACATGTGCATAACCATAATTTAGAAACATATAGAACTTCTTGTAAATAAATCTCAATATTAAATGTTCATATTCCCCCCAAAAAAAAAAAATAAAAAATAAACAAAATTTATACCCAATGTATACACACCGATCTATATACAAACATGTACATATCAGTATGCAAAACACATATCTGGTTTAACATGTCTGAAAAGGGGTAGGAAGAAGTAAAACTTAATCCTGCCCCTTCTCCAATGTTCCAAGAATACCCTTAAAATTTATCCTGGTTTTTGAGGCCTAATCTTAAATTTTAGTTGTAATTTCATATCCAGATAGACATAGACATTTAACTACATACATACATACTGATACACGCACATTCACACTACAGTACATACTACATATACTTCACTCTGCATATTCATTTTAAAGGCACAAAGGGATTTTGGTGACATCTTGTGAGTGTTCCAGTGACTTTGTTTGAATTAATTAAACTGAAAGCATCAATTACACATTATATGGCTGACAGGCAGCTTGCAAATGCTGGACAAAATGAATAAAAGATTTGTTGAGGAAAAATAGTTTCATTTATTTAAACAGGGCAAATTGTTGCTTGCAAGCTTTTAAAGGTGGGACATGGGGGTTTTGAAAGAAGCTTAGAATATCGATACTTGATAAAATATCGATATATATTGCAGAATCGATAAAATCGTTCAGCTCTACTACTGCACAACCACAGCACAAATTCAAAGAGAAGAGAAAGACAACCCTGAACATAAAGCTGAGGAAGGATCTCAGTGTCCAGCTGGCTGCTTTAATCTGCCCCCCCCCTCCCCCGCCAACTCTGTCTCTGCCAACTCCAGTTTGGTGCCAGACAGCTTGTGCCAGGTAGGATTGTCAAAAAAAAAGTTGTTTGGTAACTAATGCTCCATTCTTAACATTTGGCAGAAGACCGTTCATCTCCAAAACCGTTCGCCTCCAAACAGAGACGCTGAAATGACAAGCGGAGTCGCTCCCGAAGCGCCCGACGTGCCAGCTGGCCCGTGGGATCGAAAGCTCGAGTGCAGCAGGTGCTGAGAGTCCGAGACCGTCGCCTGCAGCATTTTTATGTGAACGCATCAGCAGGAGGAGAGTGTTTATGGTCCTCGCTCACCGTTTACTGCTCAGGATCTCTTCATCAAAACTGAAGTAAATGATCGCAAAAGCCTTGACTTGCACAGAAAGCCGCATCAGGAAACCCAATAACGAAGACAGCTTGCGCTTAATGTAATTTTCAAACGGGAGCTCCACCAATGACTGTTGCTTAGTAACTGGTGAGTCAGAGCTGGTTTATCAATAACCCTGAGCTCCTGGAAGTGACCCGCGAGCTTCTGCAGGCCGGTCCTGAGCGTGACAGGCGCTCTGAGGACAGTTCTGGTAGCTCCTGCTCTATTTCTCATCTCTCTTCATTATATATTCTGGAACTTGGCCTCTGCTTAAATATCACCGTTTATATAACTGATATCCTCGTAGAAGCAGCTCTAATTCTGCTGAAGCAAGAAAAAAAAAGAAAAAGAAAAGCCTAATAAGTCATTTTATAACCCCTTCATTGGAAAGATATGGTGTGAAATGAGATTGTGGCTATTTATAATATCCAGAATGCAGCAGCATGTTTGGATTAGGAGCCGTAAATGTTCTTAGTAAACTCTAACTCACAATAATAGGTTTCAAGTTTTAGTTTGGACAGCATGACCGTCTCTAATTGATTTTATTTTCTCCCAGTAGATTATTTATAGCAGGAAATTGGAGCTTATTTTGTAGATATTTGTGGAAATACTGCAGGGAGAGAGCTGCACAGACCAATCATCAATTCATGAAATGAGACTCTTTACGACCTTTCGGTCCCATCGTCTCAACATTTAACCATCTGGCTTTTTCCGGATGAGAATATTAGTTTTCTCCGTGGATAAACTGGCCAGCGCTCACAGCGCCGTTGAGATTAGTTAGCAGTGGGCGAGAGGAGACAGTGCAGTGGTTCTTGATCTGTCTCTGATGGCCTCAGGTACACTGATAGTGATCACCTGAGCACTTAGCACAAACCATCCGAGCCGACGAGGAGGAAACACTGCCACACAGTTTATTCAAACAGAGAAGATGATCCAAAGAGGCTCGTCTAGTGATTCGGATTAGGGTTTTTGTTGTTTTGGCCTCACCTGCGCCGCAACGAGCTCCGTCCCGTTGGGCTCCAGCAGCCACCGCGGTGAAGCCGGGTAATGTGGGAAATAGGGGTTGTCTGGACCGGTGCAGAGGAGATAGAGGATGATAGTGATGTTGAAGGGGAACACGGCGGCGGGCAGGTCCCAGCGGTCCAACAAGCGTGGAGAGGCCGCTGAACAGAAAGACGCTGAATAAAAGAGATGAAGAAACGGGAGGGATGGACATTAATAACACAGAATGAGACAGAAACATAAACATTCGCATATACGTTTCATACTTTAAATTGATGAAAAGTAGCAGAACCAACCTGACCCCACGTGAAAAAGAGAAACCGGATCACTGTGTTTGAGATAAGTGGCAGTGAGTCTTTCACGTTGCCGTGGAGGAATTTTGGCTCACCCGTCTCTGCAGAACAGCTTTTAAGTGAGACTGACCTTTGCGCTGCTTTTAGCAGCAGTGGTTCTGGTCTTGGAGCTCTTCCCTGGACGCCATCTCTTTCCTATTGCTGAATCATGGAACACACTGACCTTAACTGGGGCCAGCGAGAACTGCAGCGCTTTTAAATGTTGTCCATGGTTCTTCCGTGACCTCCTGGAGGAATTGTTGATGTGATCTTGGACTAATGTTGGCGGTCCGGTCCCTCCTGGGACAGTAGGTTCACTATTGTTCCTTGTTTTCTCCATTTGTGGATAACGGCTCTAACGGTGGTTCCCTGGAGTCCCACAGCCTTAGAAATGACTTTCCAGGCAGATAGATGTCAGTGACTTTGTTTCTCTTCTGTTCTTGGATTTCTTTAGATTGGGGTGGCGTGTTACCTTTTGAGATATTTCTGATGTCTTTTTCACATCGGGCCAGGTTTGGATGGATCACTTTTTACTTAATAAATTAAATCCCCTTTTTACTCAGGTTATCAAGTGTAAAAATGGCAAATACAGAAGAAATCAGTACGGTGGCAGATACTTTTTCACAGCATTGTGAAATCGTTTCCAGTCGAGTACTTGTGCGCAACACAATTTTGATTCATGAGAAACTTCTTATAAGATTTTATTGAAACATAATGATGGTCTGTTAAATATGAAATGATCAAAGGAAAGACTGATAAAGGCTCAGGTAATGGACAGATAATGATGAGGGAGTGACTCACGTCTCTGTTGTCAGATTCTGTGATGCTTCACTTGTACTTGAACAGGGGACGAACGACTAAGGACCGTTAATGTGCCGTTAATCAGGTCCTCAAAACCAGGAACTAATGTTTAAACCGTTTAATACTTGTTTTTTTAAATTACCATAGATAATTACTTACATGCTTGCATGCTCAACTTCAAAAGTCTCTTCTACAGCTGTATCTTTATTAGCCTGTGATAGAAAACAGCTGGAAACACGAGCGGATCGGTAAAAGTCGTACCAGCCTACGTCACATTGAACATTAGCCTACGCAGTGGCTCGTAACCCCGCCCCCGGAAAAACATTGCGGTCTGCAGGCAGGGAGCAGAGCTTATTTCAGTAGGTCGCTAACGAGCTAACAACGAGGAGCTAACAACTCAAAAACATGGTAGAGAAAGTTCGTGGCTGTGCTGTTTGCAACAGTAACAAATCTACATTGCATGTCTTGCCTCAGAAAGAGGATCTACGGAAGAAATGTTTGGAGTTTATTTTCTGAACACCACCAGCGAAGTATAACCCAACTTTACTTGTGTGTTCTGAACATCAAAGTGACTGTTCAAATTACGGAGCCGACAGTAGTAGATAAGTTGTCCTTAAAACCTGGATCTGTGCCACCACAATGATCGACCACCAGTTGGAAAAAAAATCATTTTCTACTCAATTATTTTTTTTCCAACTACCAACAACCAGTACCAGTTGTTGTTTCAAAAGCTAGTTATTCTACTCATTAGTAGGCTATAGCATGTGTGACATTGGGACAAGCTATAGGTTTGGTGACGTCCAGAACCCCTTGGTAACTTCTACCCAGAGAGTAACGTTAGCTTGCTAAATCTATAATCTTCCAACCTAAAATTTGCTGTTTATGTTCATCAGAAGTAACCATTACAACAAACTGACAGCATTGTAACCACTGTAAAAAATCGATATTAGGAGCTGAAAAATCGATATTATATTGGACGGCCGAAAATCGCGATATATTGCCAAATCAATTTATTTTAACCCCTAGTATGTAAACAGTTATGTGTATATTCCAGATATGTGTGTTTAAATCTCAACATTTTTTTTCTTTCGGGTTAAATAAAAGTTTATAAAAGAAATAATATAGATGATTAATCAAGTTATTAAGGTACGCCTGGTTCCTTTGTCACTCATTTCATATTTAACAGATCATTGGCTGTTTAATAAAATCTGTTTATATGTTGACTATATATTGACTGATGTAAAGAAAGACAGTCATTGATGGTGGCGTAACCTCTGGAAATTAAAAGTATGTGTTCGGAACAGAAGATTCGGCCTTTTAGTGACTCAGTTTGGGGGATTTGTTGGCCACTTGCCACCTCTGGTTCACGGTATGAGAGCGTCATGCGTGTGAGGGTCTGACCATGTAGCGGAGGCCAGGCTGGCGGCCACCAGCAGCCACCAGTACCAGTCTCCAGCCGAGCTGAACACTCCCATCAGCAGAGACACCAGCATGCCGTTGAAACCGTGAAGACCTCCGGCCACGTCACCACTGCACACACACACACAACACACACACACACACAGAGGGATTCACGTTTCAGGTCCACATATATTAGTTTCTATATCAAAGACAGACGGGCTCCTCTAATGCACCGATAAAGCAGAGCCACAACATTATAATCATAAACTCATAACCACTATTGGTCGTTAACGCAGCTTTCTATGGATTCTGATGGAACAAAGTGATCAGTTTTAATGAGCAGCAGCTTCACAAGTCTGGGGGGGGGGGGGGGGGGGGGGGTGGGGGGGGGGGGGGGGGGGGGGGGGGGGGGGGGGGGGGGGGGGGGGGGGGGGGGGGGGGGGTTTATTCGATATCTAGAAGATGAGTTGAGGTCCAGGTCAGCTGGGATTATTTTTAAATCCCTTCAACAAAGTGGCGGGTGTCACAGTATGTGGCTCATATAATTGGACAAGAACAGGAACGAGACTTGTTCAGTGGCGGATGTGAAAGAGCTATCAGTCATAGCGCGTCTGTCTTTTAGTCTTTACGTCTCAGAGAGAGTCGTGTTTAACCGGCTACAGACAGGTGTGTGGAGGTGAAGGGTATTCAGGTTCAAGTCTCGTTTAACTGACAGGAGCTGTTAGTCAAACCTCCAGACTTATTTCTGCTCGGTGGTCGAGCTTTGCTGTCTTGTCACTATATATTTAGTAGCGCTGTTGTTCTGTTTGTCTTCACGAGCATTAGTCGTGTGCTATTCTTTTCTTTTTAACACTGGTTGTCTTAAATGTGCATCGTAAATGAATTTAATCTGAACTGTTCATTCTCGTTTCCTTTTTTCAGACTATAATTCGATCTGAATGTATACTTGATTAGCTGTAGATGTCTAGTTCTCATGATTTCTGGTCCCTGCTGTCAGGAAAAATAACCGCGAACACACACCACATCACGATGAAACTGCAGTGGCAGCGGCGACTAAGACACTCGCAGGGCAGCGAAGGGAGAAGAAGACGAGAAAGTGACTGAGCAGGAGGCCAAAGGAGTAAATCTGTGTCATGAAAGGGGCTTCGCCTGAACACCCGTAGGGTGAGCAAACGTTCCTTTGTGCTGCTTTGAGTGGAGGCTAAAATCAATATTAACTGTGAGGATGAGGACTTTATAAACTCGGGCCACAGCTTATCATAAAAACACAGGCTTTTACCAGCAGCTCTGTCTTTAAAAGGGGGATTTTGGTCTTTCAAAATAAACAGAAGCAGTAAACGCTCCGATATCAATCTCCTTTTTGTTGTGTGTGTGTTTCTGCGTGTTTCTGCGTGTTATTGCGTGTTTCTGCGTGTTTCTGCGTGTTTGCGTGTTTCTGCGTGTTATTGCGTGTTTCTGCATGTTTCTGCGTGGTCTCGGGTCGCCCCACCTGTCCTGTCCCACGATGACGGCCGTCAGCGTGGAGGTCAGAACACCCAGAGTTCCCAGCAGGCCCTGCCAGGGGGAGGCCCAGACCAGGGCGGCCAGGCAGAGGGCGCCGCTCAGCGGGTTGTTGGCCAGGATCACCCTGCCCACCCCCCTGAGCCCCCACACAGCCAGCTGCAGTACGAACCACTTGTCTGGGGAAGGGGGGGGAGGGGGGGGTATAAACATGGAAAACAGCAGTTTGGCAAACTGTTTGCAGATGTTCCAGAAGTGAAACAGCACGAGACATATTTCTGAGTTTCACGTCAGGCGGTATTTGAATGTTGATGTGGGAGCGCCTGATCGCTACATCTGCATATTTCTAGTCTTTAGATTCAAGATTCAAAGTGTTTATTGTCATATGTGCAGATAAAAACGAGATCCCTTGCACAACGAAATTCTTACATTGCTGCCCGCGAGGAATGCCAAAACAGACATTTAAAACTAGTATAAACAAAAAAAAAAAGTATTTAAAAAAATATAAATAAAAATAGATAAATAAAATAAAATAGTATAACTAATGCAAAGAAGTAGTTTACTTATGATTATGGTGATTTTTGTTTACTCTTCTGTTCAGAAAGTTAATAATTAATCGTTTCAGTTGAGGACAGACTTGATTCACTGTACTTTCAACAACACAACTAATAAAAGGTACAATACAGCGGTACCTCTACTTACGAACTTCTCTACATACGAAATTTTCAGGTTACGAAACGCATCAACGGGAAAATATTGCTTCTAGTTACGAAAGAAATTTCAGGATACGAAAGGCAAAAATCCAGTAGCGCTGCTACTCGCAGCTCCCAGAGTTTACTGAACGTAAACATAGCTGTCGGCTCTGTATCTTGGTTTGAAAGCGGTGCGTCCGAGCTGCTCTGCCATTGGCTATCGCTTAGGATCTTCCTGGCATCCCATTGGCTAGGAGGGCCCCTTGTCTGTATGAACGTAACCCAGCAACCAGGTAAAGGAACAATTTTTACCTCCGCCAAGGAGGTTATGTTTTTGTTGGCGTTTATCTGTCTGTTTGTCTGTCTGTGTTCAAGATAACTCAAAAAGTTATGGAATTTGATGAAATTTTCAGGAGTTGTCGGAAATGTGAAAAGGAAGAACTGATCCTGGATTCTGGATCACTTGTTGCGCTTGGTGGAGGTCTGCACTCCCCGAGTGCTTTTCTATTTCTAACATATATTTCTTACAGGTTTTTATGTCATTTCATGTGTTATTTATAATTTATAACAAAATTATGTTCAAATTTTGGGGGGTTTGGAACAGATTAGAGCATTAACATGGAAAACGCGTCTCTACTTACGAAATTTTCAGGTTACAAAACTACTTCCAGAACCAATTACATTGTAAGTAGAGGCACCACTGTATTTAACAGTTTATTCTCAAAATCACCTGAAAGACGAGGGGGGGAGCTTTGTAGTAGTGTATTGTGTGTATATCCCTACCCTGCATGAGTTTGTCCAAGTGCTCCATGTCTCCAGAGCACCAACAGCAGACCTTTGAACATTCGTCGAGCGAAGCCGGCCTCCTGCACCTCTGCTTTGGTGTCCGTCCACATGCCTGCAGCTGCTACAAATTCTACAAATACGCTGGAAAAACTTAATTTCCTACTTTACTTTGCGGCTTCCTTTTGATCTTTCCCTTCCTGTGCTTGTCCTCCTGCTCCGTCTCTCTCCCCTTCCCTCTGGTTCATCCCCCCCCTTGTCTCCTTTTCTTGGCCGTTTACCGTTTAAAGGGGGTGACTTATAAACCGGCGGGTAATGTATTCACCCAGCTGTCCGTGCCAGAGCAGAACAAAGTTCATCCCCATCAGCCGTACGTGAGGACAGGAAGATCGCTCCGTCCCCAGCTCCTTGTCTTTGCCCTTTCTGTCTCTCTCCTCTTCCAGCGTGACATCCCTTCACCTACTGTTTGCCCATTTCAGCTCCCCATCGCCCTTTTATTGCACCACCCTGACAAATGTTTGCCTTTCCCTTGTTTTTAAAGCCATTAATGGGTGCTGTGTCATCTCACGGTTTTCCGAATGGCGTACTCCACATCCTGGATGTCTGCGTTGCTTTGCCTGCACTAAATAAAGAAAGGAAATTGATGTACAAAAAGGAGACTTCAGTGACATAATCTTCTTTTTCTCTGATAGACCTCTGACGTTCTGGTGACATCAGATTGTACAGGAACTTTTCTATTTGTGTTACCACTATTCAGAGCGACTGAAGCCGGTTGGCGTCTCCGTGCCTCTGTATACGCAGGTGCTTCATTTCCATTTTAAAAACAGAACGTCGTGACAGTCTAGAAACTGTGAGCGTACAGATTACGTGCCTGGGTGGCTGTTATGCATCTGTTAGGAAGCCCAAAGTGATGACATCATGTCAGGTAACACTGCAAAAATGGGATCTTTTCACTCCTCTTCAGGAGCGAGAGCAGAAGGGATCCAATAGTCGTTTCTTTCTCTCTTTATCTTGCCTCTGTCCTCCCTCGCTCCCCAAACAGCTCCACCCATGTCTTATTTGCTCCAGTGAAGCTGTGAGTCTGTGTCTGTTCCTTGGCTTCCTCCTTTAATCGTAGAGGGAAGAAAATGGATGCACCACACAGAGGGCTGTAACGAGAGGAAGGATGCAAGTACGTAGATGATTGTTTTATTAAGACATATGCAGCTGCACACAGACCACCCCAAACCAGAAAACAAAGGCACGATCATATAATATCTAATTATCAATCAGATGGAGAGACAGCCACACAGGTTTAGGGCTGCTTTAAGAGATCTTTGCTTAGAACCACAACATGGAGTCATGTCCATAGATGCAATTTAAACATTCACCTGTAAAACCTGTATTGTGGTCGTACGAATCCAAATTCCACGTGTTTTTTGGGAATAACGGATGATGCACAGTCAGAACCAAAGGACCGTCCAACGAGCCAGACTCTGTGATGGTATGGAGCCGTGTCAGTGCCTTTGACAACGGTAATTTACGCTTTTGTGATGGCAGCATTAAAGCAGAGAAGTGCTTTTCTAGGGACGTCCATATTTTCTCAACAAGACCATGCAAAAACCACATTCTGCAGGCATTGAATCTGCAGGATTGCCTCTTTGCAGTGTGTGTGTGTGTGTGTGTCAGCAGGTAGGTCATCCAAGATGCTACAGTATATTCCCTTTTGTAGAGACAGAGAGCTGTAAATGGACTGCTAATATGATATATAAGAAAAAAAAAGATCACTTGGCATCTTCGGCGCCAGGAAGTCTTAAGCGTTTCGAGGTTAAATGGAGTGAATATATATTTTGTGAGCGTTTACTACTAAGGTTAATCTTTAGCCATGTTCTCTGTCACAAAGTTGTCAAAGTGAAACAGTGACTGGAAATATTGCAAAGTGTCACATCGCAGCATGGACTGCATTTTTAGGCCTCGCAGGTTTGCTTTTCCAAGAACGCTCCTTAGACAATACAAATACACTATATTATCAGACGCGCCAGACTGTCCTCGCCAAGGAGCTACAGCCGGCTTGCGTCTGATGGACTTGAGGAAGCACAAAAAAAGGTGGAGTTCCTCAAATGACCACCAGGGCCCGGACCCCAAACGCTATCAATCTCCATTGATGCCCATTTTGAAATGTCTATTTTACAGCAGAATTGAACACATTGTCAAAAAACGGTTCTGCTGGATTTTCAGGTATAATTAAGCAAAGACCATTCTGTGGGAAAAAAACATAAGTGCACGTTGCTCAGCACAGCAATTTTATGTTTCGACTAATGGATGTGGTAATCTACCAAATGACATTAATCCTACGTAATTTCCTAAAAGCAGAGCAACACAGGAGTGCTGTTCCGGCAGCTCCTCTGAGCGTTAAAAGGACACAATACTGGAAACATTGTGCTCCAGTATTTACCGCAGAAAAAGAAAAAAAAAAAAATAAAGAACAAGATAAACACCACAGCAAATGTGAGTGTGGATCAGTTTACGGAAACTCCCCAAAGCCACTAAAACATCTAATAAGTGAAGTGGCTGAAAGAATCCAATCTGAAAAGCAAATGAGGTGTGAGGCCCAGATAATATCACAAATGAGGTGGTGAAATAACAGCCCATCTGGACTTCAAGATGCAATTTCCTCGCTGTTCATGGCAGCGCTCAGACTCAGACTCTTCCCAGAGGCCAGCTCTAAAAGGCTAATCGTCTTCTAATATTTCCAGGCTGCGCAACCTTTGAATTGATAAATCTCCACCCCCCCGAGCCTTCAACTTCCCGTAAAAACACATTTGTTATTGTTTCCTTTGGAATGGACCAATGTAGTTTTGTGAAAATAAAGGTATACCCTTATTCAGTTCTATGGACTAAGGCAGTCCTTTTCAAATAGTGGGGTGCAACCCTTTTTTTTGGTGGGGGGGGAGGGGGTGACCCCAGGGAACATACTTTTTTTTTTTTTCCTGTACTGGAATAAAGTGTAATTGCACATATACTCCAGCAGGTGGTGGTGGTGCTGTCATTGTCACAGTGTGTGCAGGGAGTATTAGCGTGCTAGCCAAATAAATCTATATTTCGTTCTTTTTTGTTTCTCTTAATCTTAATAAGGATACGGTGTTATGCAGAGGTGCACTCACAACAATTTTATAGACAAATGATACTATTTATAGTCACGGCGGGTGGGGGGAAAATGTCTTCTTCCTAGGGGAACAGAAAATAATTGAGAAGCACTGGACTAAGGTATTGCAAGAAAAAAAAAATCCCAAAATGGTGAAGCAGTGTCTGCAAACACTAAATATATGATTTATATATGAACCGCCCGGAGAATCAATAACTTGAAGTAATTTTTTTTTTTTCCACTGCTTTGAGGAATTCTGGCCAGGTTTTCTTTACAAGGTAGCTTCAGTTCATTGAGGTTTGTGGTCTTTTGTTAACAAATAGCACCGTCAAGGTCCTGCCGTTTGGGTTATTTCTCAGTCTAGACATTGCAGTGTTGCAATGCAATGACTTAATCCTTTTTCCAGTAGTTCTGTTGTATATTATTTATTATTATTATTATTATTATTATTATTATTATTATTATTATTATTATTATTATTATTTACTGTTGCGTTTGGGATCATTGTCCTGTCACTTTCTCTTAGATGGACGGCCTCACATTTGAATGAGTACTTTAATACTATAGAATAACTTCAAATACAAAGAGGTTTGTATTTGATTTAATGAGTGCAGGATGGTTTGGGCTACAAAATAAACCCAAACCATCACCCCTCCGCTACCACGCTAAACAGTTGGTACAATATGAGAAGTTTGTGCTGATATGCAAAGTTTGATATTCACTAAAAATGTTGCACTTTTCACCAAATGTTTATTCTTTTCTGTCCAAAAGGCCACGCCGCCATGTATATATTCTCATTTTTCAAGGTCATTGTAATCCTTAAAGCTTTATTGGAAGGCAGCTGGACTCGTTTTCTTGGTTCTTGAACATGTTGAGCTTCTCTTCAAGAAGACTTTTTTAGGAGAAGAAAAACACCTTGGTTGAATAATGGCTGGGAACAAATGTTTCCTCTTGATCATCGCTGATGTCGTTTCTCCTTGTCATTGTGTTATGCTTCACACCATTAAACTGACAAAGCTCATGCCTTTGTAGAGGCGGACAAACTCTTCTTTTTCCTCAGGTATGTGTGGATAATTAATGATGGATAATGACTCAGACCTCCATGGAGATTTGGACAAGCAACTGGAAATTAGCCGCCATCACAAAGTATGAAAACTCATAATCACCAAAAAAAAAAAAAAAAAAAAAAAAAGAAAAAAGTTAACATGATCTTTAAGAGGAACTCCTCAAATGAAAATTACATTTTTGGTTAACAAATTAAAAATTAAGGAAAAGAAAAGAGTAATTAATCCAGACCTTACAATTTTGAATTGAAACAGCTATTTTATTTAGTTTTTTGGCCACTTGGGGGCAGTAACAAGCAAAGAGTTGATTATTCACACAAACAGCCGTCACAGAGCTGAGTTAGTCACTTGGATTATTTTCCTCACTTTCTGTTAAAAGCAGCATTTCTATCCACTTTAAACCTTTACCTCCTGTAAACACAACTGTGATTTCTCTTCAGTTTACATTAAAACTGAGAATCATTCAACACGTTATTACAGTCAATGCGGCTTTTTAGCACCTCCTCTGGAAAAGCAAACAATCAGTCACATGATAATCTTAATTCCCCCCCTTTATTTACACAAAAGACATGTTTGGTTTGCTCCTACATTATGTGTTGCTACGTAATCCATTTGTAGCATCGTTAATGTCTGCAGTAGCGATCCAGAGGCCCAGCGTTCACATGTCGACTCTGTTTGCACCCACAGTAATCAGATTTAGGCAAAGCAAAGAGGTTTTTAAACGTTGCCCTCCCTCTTTATTCCTCCATCCAAGCGCAATACCTCGTCTGGCTCAGACACAAACGATGACATCCGAAATGAATCCAAGCAAACATAAAGTACGAGGGGAACGAGCGGCACGTGGGCGGTGATCGCTGACTGTTTGTGACTCACCACATGCAGATATGAGCATCTCTGCATGGTTGCGCTCACCAGCTGTGCCGCGTAGATCTGTTTTCACCGGCTGGGTGTACGCGTTCGGAGGACAACAACAGAGAGAGAAAGACAGATGGTTTGAAAGAGGAGTAAAAGAAGTCAAAGAGGAGGAGGACCCAGGTTCATCAAACATGTTGAATATCCAACCCTAACGGTTCCACAACCATTAGCTCACATTAGCTCACATCAACTTACCGGTTAGTTTGAAAATGACAACGAAAACGTCTTCAAAGAAAGAGATAAAAGACCTTTGAGAGTTACGGGAGACTTCCACTTTCTCTCTTTTTTTTTTTTTTACACATATTTTAAATTGATTTGAAGGAATGGATTCAGATTGGCTATTATAAACTTCTGGTTTGTCCACCAGTAAGTGTGAAAAACATCTTCAAACTCCCATCTGTGTTTGTCTGAGGCATGTTGAAGAACTCAGAGGTGTCATATTCCAGTTCCTCCAGCCCCCAAACACTCTTGTAAGCACTAGGGGGGAGTATTGGCAAGGACCTCGCAATACGATATGTATCGTGATACTTGGGTCATGATACAATCTTATCACAATATCACGATATATTGCGATATTCTATCCAGTTAATATCAAAATTAAAAGTAGAGATGAAAGATCAAGTTGCTATATATGTTCATCAGATGATATTGATCATTCAGAGGACAAATTGAGTCAAAACTCTTTGCTTCAAGACAACCTATTTATTGTTTATTATTAGTGTTTTTGCATATTTAAGTGAACTGAATTAATTTTCCTAAAAAATCGATATCAGGAGCTGAAAAATCAATATATCGGGCGGCCGAATATCGTGATATATCGCACAAATTGGTTTTTTTCACACCCCTAGTAAGCACAATGACACCATTGACATAGCTAACTTTGTACAGAGTTCTTGGAGTTAAATGCCTCCATTTTTACTTCTTCAAAGAGACTTCTACTTGTTGTGGCTCCGTGGTAGATGGGCTGTATTTATCTGATGCTTTTTGAGTCTTACCCGATTGCTTAGACTTGCTAATGCTCATACAGCGCTCTCTTTGTCTACTGTAATTTCCAAATTTGGGTATATCTTATTTATAAGTATATACACTATAATGTGTTCTAGTGAGGCAGTCAGTCGGCCGTTAAACAATGCACTAGACTACGACAGAGGTGCAGAGTGGGTTTATTCTCCAGTTTGTATACAAAATCGAGAGGTCATTAATCTCACATCACAGAATGCAGGATGATTGAAAATTACAAATTTCCAGTAGGAAACAGCCGTCTTTAAACATCACATGAAAACATCAGGACCTTGGAATAAGTTTTTTAGATGCCTACGTGTCAAAATTTAGCAGACTTGGTGGAGCCAGAATGATAAGAGAAGCTGTGGCCTTCAGTAGACCAGAATCTAGAGCATAAATCATGGACTTGTGAACCAACAGTGGTTCTTAACCCGGGTTCGATCGAACCACAGGGGTTCGGTGAGTCAGTCTCAGGCAGGGGTTGTCCACAACTCAGTCCTCGAGGGACGCTGTCCAGCATGTCTTAGATGTTTCCCTGATGTTTCCCATACACACCTGATTCAAATGAATGGATCACCATCAGAAGGTCTTCCAGGTCTCTACAAGTCTGTTAACGAGCCATTCATTTGAATCAGGTGTGCCAAGGCAGGGAAACATCAACATCAACATAATCACACCTGTAGCCATCACTGGCTACAGGTGTGATTATGTTACACTGCTTGGCCCTGCTGGGAATTGTGGTGCGCTTAGTTGTCGACTTATGAGTGTCGTAATGGTACATCATATGATGTCTTTAAGTATTTTAATCCATATTAACTATGTAGAGCAAAAAAAAGAAAGCGGTCAGACGACTATGTACCATATGGATTCACATGTATAATGGAACGTGATGGGAGTCAGCGTCCTGTCTGCATGATTTACAATGCAAAGTTAAACTATTCTAATCTAGCACCGAGACCTTCAGTGAGGATAAAGCAGGTTCAGAAAATTAATGATAAATAAACAAATAATTAGTGAGGTATGTAACTCATGCAGTTCATGCATTGTATTGTTTTTTTCTTTGAACACAGTGATGTTAATGTACAGTTTTGTGCACCAGTAAAACATACCTATGTCTTCAATTTGAAAAAACAAAAAAATCATATTTTATTTTTCCATAAAGTAAGGTTCGGTAAATGCATATGGAACTGGTGGAGGTTCAGTACCTCCAACAAGGTTAAGAACCACCTGGTCTACAAAGATGCATACAGGTTTCTTTTCAGTTGAGTCCAAGCAGTACTGAGCAGTACTTTTTCTGTCGCATACAGATCGCATTCGATGTGGGGTTCATTGTTTCTATACAAGCACACTACGATATATTCAAGGCCAGAAACTGAACCATCAGCTCTCTGATCACCAGATGACTGCGCTGCCTTCTGAGCAACAGCAGCCTGACCCAAACTCAGAGGCCTGAACTCAGTCAAACTTGCTTCTTCTTGGTCAGCAGACCTCAGTCCCTGGTGGAACATGTTGCAGTTTAGAGAGCTTATCCCAAGGTCCTGATGTGGAATATGTTACAGTAATCACTGAGATCAACACTGTGATCTCAGTGGTTACTGTCGCTATAAGCCTTTGGGTAAAACCAGAGGCAGTCTTTTACAGGCGTAAAGCATGTTCAACAACACAAGTCTTTAGTTTTGTCTCATGGAAACTGTCGTTGTAGTGACAGATTGTTGTCAGTTGTGGTCGTGTGGGAATTAACTCCATAAGGTGCCCAAGTCTTTGTGAAACATCTTGAAACTTCAAACTCTGGCCTACAGACATTAAATGCCAGAGGGAATCATAAATTAAAAATTTTTTGAAGGTTTTTCCAAAGCTGCCTAGTTTCGTCGCCATCACGGCGGCAGCATAAAGTGTTTGGTCTTCTTCTGGGTCGTGGCAGCTTGACGAAACCTCCAATGATTAGCAGTAACGCCCATTTGTTTAAACTGATCATCCTGAGGTTTGTGGCTCGTGGGGACATTTCTGATTTGTATAAATCTGTGGTCCTCATTACTAAACCTGCATCAAGCTCCTTCCTCTTTCACTATTGCACTCTTTGCACGGGAGAATAAAGGAAATGCATGATGACTCAGTCGTTGCATCATTTCTTCATTTCCAAACACAGCTCTGATACATGATACGCATTTATGCCGGTTCGACGTTACCATGTGGAGAATTATTCCATGTTTTTCTGCATCGAGCTACAATGATCCCTATCTTCCCTCTGCAGCATCACGTGGACTACCTAAAATACTTCTACCACCCAGTTTATACAGTTTGCCTGCTTTGGCATCTAAAGAATAACCCATGATGAATATCGGTGGTTTTTCGCTGTAGCGGATCCCGTGGTGGATTAAGTTACCGTCTCTCATAAGGTGCCCTTGAACACAACACCAGTCAGAAGCACTCTGAGCTCCCCTGTGCAAACCATTAATGTTTTAGGCTCTGTCCAACCAGCCATATCGTTTGATTTGTTGCCGTGGTGCCGTGTGTTCAGGGCGACTCAGACTTTATAATCTTTCAAATGAGTTTACTCCCTCACTTCTGCAGCTATCTCACCGTGCTACAAACATTCATCTAGTATAATATATGTTCATGAAGGCAGCAAGAAAAGCCACATTTCAACCTGTCCTTGGGGGTCTGAAAGGTGGTGGAGGATTTCCATGAAGGACTTTCATCTGGGGGTTATACTCGGCGTACTGTGCAGCAGTTTGTTATAGATCCTGGTTTTGAGTGATGTACAAAGAGAAAAATATTCATCCTGGTTAAATGAAATAAGTTCCCCACCTCTCCGTTCAGAGAAGTTGGGAAACATCATAGGAAAGAAAAAAACTTAACTTGAGTTGTGCAGGCACACCTCCGCTTCTCTGTCTATTTGAATAAGTTGTTAACAAACGTAGTGGCGCGTTGGAACTTTGATTCATGCGTTATTTAAGGAGAAACCCTCAATAAAACAAGTACAACGTGAACTCCTGGGAATTCACACTGTTTTCAGTCTAAACTGTTTATTCTGTATAAAAATATCCAGCTATATCATTGCCCTCACAAAAAATCCAAAGCCTTGACATGAGGTTCTTGATCTCAAAATAGTTTTTATTGAGTTCCTGTCAGCTGTTTGATCTCTGGCTGAGAAAACAGCAGCTTTCAGTGAAATCCTGACAGAGGGTTTGGGATGCTTTTCCCCAAAGGCTGCGAGTTAGATCAGCATTTTATCTTTCTTCCTTTGAGCTGCTGCTGAAAAATAAAACTGAATGGAACTATGTAAATATTCTAGAGCCTGGATGGTGAGAAAAGTAACATCTCTCATTTGGATTTGACTTATATATTTCTGACTGTTTTTTTTTTTTTTTTTAACAAACAAATCAAATCCCGAAAGGGAGTTGAGTCAAATATTTTGCTTCTGAAAATAACTTCCTTCTGTTTTCATCCTCTAAACTCTTCCGGAAAGTAATAAATGACTGATGACGTCTGAAAATCAAGGCGTCTATTTAGCAAACCAGCTAAATTAACTCGAGGTTGCTCATCATCAGCAAAGCCCCAAAATGTGTCTATTGCCAGGGGCTTAAAACTGCTAATTTACTAAAAAGATGTAGTCAACTCCCTCATTACCTCAGGACAAGTAGAGCAGAAAAAGACCTGGACTTTAAATTGACATTTAGGAGCTGGAAACAACAAAAACAACAACATAAATCATAAATAAATAAGTGAGATAGTAAAAACCTGTGACCACATCAACAGTCAGGAAACACTGGTGAGATGAACAAGATCAAAGTCCCTGGAAGAACTCAGAAGACACCTAAAGTAGATGGTCATCTACTTTAGGTGTCCTTCACTGAAGAAAAACTCCCTCACAACTTCAACAGAAATCAGGAATACTCTGAAGAAGGTGTGAGAATCCTTGTCAAAGGCTACAATCCAGAGACATCTTCATAGTGCATATCTATATACACTATATTGCCAAAAGTATTTGCTCATCCATCCAACTGATCAGAATCAGGTGTTCCAGTCACTTCCATGGCTACAGGTGTATAAAATTAATCACCTAGACATGCAGACTGTTTCTAGAAACATCTGTGAAAGAATGGGTCTCTCAGGAGCTCAGTGAATTCCAGGTGGAACTGTGATAGGATGACACCTGTGAAACAAATCCAGTAGTGAAATTTCCTCCTAAATATTCCACAGTCAACTGTCAGCTGGATTATCAGGAAATGGAAGCATTTGGGACGCAGCCATGAAGTGGTAGGACAGGTAAACTGAGGGGGCGGAGTCAGAGGATGATGAAGAACATAGTGAGAAGAGATCGCCAACTTTCTGCAGAGTCAATCACTACAGACCTCCAAACTTCATGTGTCCTTCAGATCAGCTCAACAACAGAGCAGAGAGCTTCATGAATGGGTTTCCATGGTGACGCAGCTGCATCCAAGCCAGACATCACCAAGAACAATGGAAAGAGTCGGATGCAGTGGTGTAAAGCAGCCACCACTGGACTCTAGAGCAGAGGAGGAACGTTCTCTGGAGGGAAGAATCACACTTCTCCACCTGGTGATCTGATGGAAGAGTCTGGGTTTGGTGGTTTCCAGGAGAACGGTACTGGTCTGACTGCATTGATCCAAGTGTAGAGTTAGTGGGTTTAGACAGAGACCACCAGGCTACACCCACACAAGCATCCTGCACAAAGAGCCAAATGAGGGAACCCAGGGGGGAATCAAGAGAAAGAGGTGCCAGTCCTGCCCCCTCCAACAAGGACAGAAACACTCGCACCACTTGCGACACATGTGGGAGACACATCTGGAAGGAGCACACAAACAGTCGCGTACTGTGATTCATGCATGCAAACCACTCATGCTTGCACACACACACACAACACCATATTATTATTCAGTGTTAATTTTCAATTTGCACTTGCTATTCTGACTAATATAACGTAGGTTTTATAAAAAAGAACTGACTTTTTGCCTTAAAATTTACATAAATCTACATGGATCAATTCTTACCTGTAACACCACAGATGCCATGATAGTTAAAAATGTGAAGTTTTAAAAAATTCACAAGGAATTTTTTTTCGGTACACATATATTGTATGATGATACGTCAACAGCGTCAAAAACATTACACTTTAAAACGGTGTTTACATGGATGTGAATACATACCCAACTTCGCTACGAGGTGAAAAACAATCCTGGATAATAAAGATGCATTTTTATCTTTGCACCGGTCCAGGCAATTAAGCAGCAGGACTGGATAAGACAAGAAATCATTGTGGAGGACGGGCCGTAACGATCCAGCTTGTGGGTAGTGTTTGTGATCGTCTGCCGTGCTGCCATGGACACAGAAGGACTTGGCTCTGCTTCTCAATTTCCTGCTTTTCTACACTCGTGCCTCCAACTAGACATGAAGCTGAATCTGGTGGAAGCTCAGTCTGGGAGATAATTTAAAGGCCAGGATTTAAGGTGTCTTACAGTATTTACTGCCATAAGGTAGCAAATAGGGCTGTAGCGATACACTAATCTCGCGATTCGATACGATACACGATATTTGGCTCATGATACGATATACAGTCATGGAAAAAATGATTAGACCACCCTTGTTTTCTTCCGTTTCTTGTTCATTTTAATGCCTGGTACAACTAAAGGTACATTTGTTTGGACAAACATAACGATAACCACAAAGATTGCTCATAAGAGTTTTATTTAAGAGCTGATATCTTACAATTTTCCATGGTTTTCTTGATTATAACCTAAATCACTTAAATTTTTACATCAATAGCTATGGCGTTGTACTGCCAAAAACCCTGCTTTTATGCATTCAGTGTTTTCTTTTCTGTCTGTTTTAGTCACATGATGACGTTTAGTGGTACCAGGTATTAAAATGAACAAGAAAGTGAAGAAAAAATGGTGGTCTAATAATTTTTTCCATGACTGTATATCGATATTCATCTTATAATACATTTACATAATTTTCCGAAAGCTTTTAAAGGTACAAAGTGATTTTGGTGACCTCTTGTGAGTTTTCCAATGACTTTGAATTAATTGAACTGAAAGCATCAATTACACATTATATGGCTGACAGGCAGCTTGCAAATGCTGGACAAAATTAATAAAAGATTTGTTGAGAAAAATAGTTTCATTTATTTAAACAGTGCAAATTGTTGCTTGCAAGCTTTTAAAGGTGAGACACAGGGGTTTTGAAAGAAGCTTAGAATATCGATACCTGCGGCTGAAAAATCAATACTCTGGGGAAAAAATATCAATATATATCGCAGAATCGATAAAATCGCTCAGCTCGAGTAGCCAAGTGCTAAAGTAAGATTTGATAAATGCATTGAATCAATGGGGAAAATGCTTCTATGCATTTCAAGGATGGGCGGTTGTAGCACTTTCAGCGTCTTGTGTTCAGCTTTTACTGATCAGAGGCTGGCTCTCTGTGCTTTAACTGGACGATACGATATATATCGATATTCATCTTACAATCCAGGCTCTTATATCCAGGTTGACTCTCCAACATCTGGAGAACAAGATGCGGAGAAGGGTTCGATTAGTAAAGACAGAGGGAGTTTTAGGTTGCAGCAGCCTCAAAAGAAGCAAAAGCTGTAAACTGACATCGCTTTTGTTGGGTCAATTGTCTCCCACACAGAACAAGACTTTTAGAGCTGCTGACTGTAATCTAAATCGTCTGACCTGTCTGGCACCGGAGACTTTCCCATCGGGTTAAAATGGACCTTTTTTTGTGTGTGTGTGAGATCCCTTTGAATGAATTCAAGTTTTGTTGCGGCGCAGAGAGCGGCGCGCAAGCAAACGGCCTCTTTAACGGCGCCTTGAACGGCATGCCTCCGCTGCTAATCCACTGAGCCTGGCACCTGTGAACTCCACAGAGCCTTTTATCACCGAAGTGCTCCTGGAGCTGATCTGACCTCCAGAGCGTGTGACCACCCCTGCAGTCAGCGCGAAGGTCGTGACTGCGCATAAGTTCACTCCAGTCTATTAATTCCAGAACATGAAAAGCTCCAAAAAGTCACGGCCGAAGGTCGGAAGACTCGGCCGCTACAAGTCTGTCAATTTGCAATAGAGTCGAGAGGTAATAACCGATTTGTTTGCAGCCGCCAAATCCCAAATATAAAGATTTAGTCTGGATTCAGGCCTCCGTGTATTTTAACTCTATTTATTTACTCATTTATTTAGGCAGTTTCAGTCTTTCACGCTCATGCTGAGTGACGGTTAAGCAGGGATTACAGTCCAGCCCTGGACATCGTCAGAATGCATGATGCGCTGTGCTCAGTGCACGTATGCGTGAGCGTCAACCCCCATCACTGGTCGTGTGCCTCGTATCCCTCTTTAAGTCATTTCCAGCAGGAGCCTGCAGACGTGTGTGGAACAAATAGTCATGTTTAATGATGGGATTATAAAACCTGACGCGAAGGAGAGGAAATGAATGACGGTCATTGGAGGAAGCGTGATACGCTCTGTGGTTGTGGCAGGTGATGGATGTTGATGAGACCGAGGGGTCAGGGATCAAGGACGTTTCTGTGCATGTGTCAGACTGATGGCCCTGCACGACCATCAGAGGCGAAAGAAGAAAAGCAGAGGAGCTTTACGAGAACTGCACAGATGGAGGCTGAAGGACAGCCATAAAAATGGAGAGACGCAGAAAAGGAAAGGGGATGAAGAAAAAGGAAAAGCTAGAAGTGGGAGAGAGGGAGCGAGGGAGAGATCAAAAGGAAGTTTTTCTCCAACTCTCCGTTGCCCGAAGGCTGTAAGACGTATATTTTAACATAAAATTCAACTCCAGACCCTGTCTGTCTGTGTTCATCTCTGGTTGCTCGTTTGATCTCTGCCTTCCTCTCTGCAGACCAGCAGCCCCACCTTCTCCGTCTCATCAGCCAACTCCAGGACTGCAGAGCAATAAAAATGATGAAGTATCGGACTGGACATTAAATTCAAAAAAACCACATTCGGTTTCCACAGATGAATGTCGAACGTGTCATATTGTGAATAATTCAGTGGCCACCAGTGAGCGCGTTGCATATTTCTCTTCAGTGGAATCTGAAATCAGCAGCGCCGTTATGGATTTAACAGGGAGTCCTGGCAGATCAGGAGACCAGTGTGGTGTTGGAGGTCTGGATTATCTTATATGTCTTTAAAACAAATTTGAGTTGAATTTTGTGCTGAAGTAGCTGTTGCTACTCACACACAACACTTACGTGGAAAAGTCGTGCGGGGGAACTGCTACTTCAGGGGACCGTAACACTTCAGACCACATGGGGGCAGCATATCACATAAAAGTTCACGTGTAAATCCCTGGTGTACGAGCCAACAACATGTACCACGAGCAAGAGAAAGGGTGAATTCCAATTCCTCCCTTAACCCTCAATCTCAACCCTCAGTCTCAAAAATGCGCGCTCCTGCTAAGTGCAAGTGCTGTCCCAATTCTTAGCAAGTCAAATTGAGGGCTGTATCGCCCTCAAAATTGAGATTTTCCGACACCACCCTTGGAAGTAAGGGCTACCCAGAAGGCACTGGGTAATTTAGCCAAGACAAAAAAAGCTAGCTACAAACGTAAGTATCTTCGTATATCTTAAAGATATAAATGTTACAAAACCATTTTATTGTGTTTGTTTGAGATTTTTTTCATGGATTAACATCGTTGTTGCGTAACATTTATTTTTTTACTTTACAATGTTTGCTGCCAGACTGGCAGTCCCGGGCAGGGGTCCCGGTCCCGTTGGTGGTCCCGGTCCTGTCGGCGGTCCCGGGACGGCGGACCGGGACCACCGACGAGTACAAGTAACGTGAAGCCGCCGACCGCGGGTCCTGTCGGCGGTCCCGGTCGGCTTCACGTTACTTGTATACCTTGTTGTGTAGCGACGGACGGACTGAATAATGTATCCTCTGTCATGTTATTTGCTAATATTATTTAGAGAATATACAGCGCTCTTTTCAATGTTATCCCTGAGTAATTTCAGGAAATACAGAGACAACATGGGCTCTGATACATTTCAGTCTGAAGACGTAACTGCACTCAAGGGGTGTCCCATTTCTAAGTCATAAGATAACCCTTACACTTACTTTCAAGGGTTAAGATTGAGGGCCAAAAATTGAGGGTTAAGGGCGAGGGTTGAGATTGAGGGTTAAGGGAGGAATTGGAATTGGCCCAAAGTGATATTACAAGACGTGCCAGACTGTCCTCACCAAGGGGCTACAGCTTTGACACATTTGAGGAAGTGTGGAACAAGGCAGTTCCTCAAATGACCACTAGGGCCTGGCTCAGTCTCCATTGATCCCCGTGCTAAAATTCAAATTTGCAGGAGATCATTTCAATTTCAGGACCATTTGAGTCTAGTAACGGAACCACTAGCCAATGTTTCAAGGTCATCTGGGCCGCCAGCCATTGATCGGATCTTTTGGCTCAGAGACTGAGCCACCATGAGTCCCAGCGAAGCTATGATGGTCCTCATTTCAGCTCCAGAAGTCCTCGTTTTGGATGTGACCTCTGTAGCGACATCTGAAATGAAGATGGATGGACAGATTCAGTCAGAATATATGTAGCAACATGGGTCAGCATGAGCTAAGCTGAGCTAAAACAGCTAACTTGTGGTAACAGAGGTAATGTTAGTATGTTCCAGCTGGATTCCAGGCCCATTTGACCTTTATTTTTTAATTTATTGGGGTTGGGCAGCATCACTTCATGCCAGCATGGCACTGTAGATGGCAACCAAATAAGGCTTCAAAAACATTCAGATTTTTTGAATATGAAATTTGAATATGAAATTATGGATGCGTGAGACATGTTACCCGAGCATCCAGCTGCATGATAATGATGAAGAGGCTAAAGGTTTTGAAGGAGCAGCACAAATGATATTTATTACTTTAAAATATCAGTTTCAGTTTCACCTAGAAGGTATTATCTAGTTTAAACCTGCAACTTCAATAAATTAGAAAACGCTGCATTTGTGTTTGCACAGCCTTGGGGACGTAGGGCCTTGATCTGAAAGACCATGAGGATAATATACTGTTTGTCAGAATTAGCTTAAAAGTTTAGTGCACATTAGTTGGGAAAAAGTTAAACTATTACGGCCTCTAGGATGTCCACTGCTGCTCTTAGAATTTACAACCTCGGTGCTCGGATCTTTGCTCGTCTTGGAGAAATCTGGCTTTAGCTGGACCCCTCTGACCTCTCTGGCGCCTAAGATGGGAGGCAACTTAGACAAACATATTTGATTGACGCCTCAGCTCTTGGACGGGACGATCAACAAACATGTTTTTAAACTTGTGGAGTGAGAGCAGGAATCCTATCTGGCCTTCTGGAAAAGATTAAAGAAGACTCCCCTTCTTCCCTTTTTTGTGGCCATAAAAGGGGAGAGATGCAGAACACAGTGTGCATTTTCTGGGATCTCTTGTGGTGTTAAAACGATATACCATCGAGTCGATTAAAATATTCTGCATGGCAAATTGAATCCTTGAATTAGTGCCTTGTATATTAAATTGTGTATTAACCCTTTAGGTGCCGGAGTTTTTTCAAGAAAATATACAATTTTGATATCAAGATTTCAAAAGGCTCTAACTTGAAATCAGTTTGAGATAAAGATATACTGTCAATGAGAAAATTGTTTAGTATGACTCAAAGTCTGTGTTGGGAGTGAAATTATTCATCTAATTTGCATATTATGACATCACAAGGTGGCGGCCATATTGGAAAATGTTCAATTTTTATATCAAGGTTTCAAAAGGCTATAACTTTAAAGTGGTTTGAGATAAAGGCGTACTGTAAATGAAAAATATCTTCAGTATGAACCAACATTTGGAATGGAAGTAGATTTGTCATCTTATTTGATTATTGTGACATCACCTGCCCAAACCTGCCCAGTAGTCCTCAATTTCAGATTTTTCCTCAAACCCCATGCCAGGACAACCATGATTGTTTTCATCCCCGCTACATTTTTCCATATTTGCGGTGTTATGAGCCCCCTGACATCTTGACCTACTTGGTGATCGCAGAGTTCTTCAACCCCGGCCACGCTGAGGTGAAACATCCGATATACAATATATTGATTGTGGACTATGGCGCGCAGACTCGCCGTCACTACTAATGTCAGTTTCTGTTTCACTGGACAACTGCATGTCTTCCTCCTCTGAATCGGAGTTAGCCAGAACCTGACAAAGTACTACTCTGTTCTGCTCTCATTACACTCAGCATTTCTACCACTGCTGCGCCGTGCGTCTCTGCACCGGAGGGTGTTTTACAAACTCATTTTACGCTAAAACTTTGAATAGCGCCACCACCAAAAATGGTTCTCAGATTACAGGCACACATGTCCGCCATCTCCTGGTGATAAGTAGCAACAAGATTCGGCTTCACATTTATAGATACAGCCCGTTTCATTCAGCAATGTTGCGACTTTGACGCTTAAAGGGTTCTCTTTACTGACAACAGAAAAAAGAACACGAAATTACTTTCAATACTGTGTAAGTAAGAGCATTTAGATGCCATGTATAGTGTAACTGTGGGAAGTCCTGCAAAACATGGCTTTCCATCTGGAGACACAGGATCACTTTATATGACGATCACAAGACTAAAATTAGGATTTCAAAGCATTTTCCGATCAAAGTCATGAGTTTTGAAGACTGCAGATGTGACACGTACAACCCCAGTCTTTTCTTCTAATCTGATAACACTTCGATCTTTTAACGTAATTTTTTTCATGCAGCGCAATTCTCAAAAGCGCTGATGCTGTTTTTCAGGTCAGCGCGAACACCTCTGCATGTGGCAGATTACTTCATCCATCACATATGTGTTCACTCGAGTGGACGTGTTGCCGCTTGTGCCTTTGCTGTCTGAACAGGAGAAAAAAAAAAAGAAAAAAGAGGCGGCGGTGACATTTCACCTCTTCATGCTCGCAGCTCTAAGCCTGGTCTCTGGAGGCACGAACCAACAGGGAGGGAAACCGAGCCCAAGAGACCGTTGGCTGTTATTACCAAACGTTGTGTTGCTCAAATGCGCCGACTCTAGTTTCTCTCTTGTGTTTCTCTGAATTGATCTCAGAAGACCTCCAACTCTCTTTCACAAACATTTCCTTCCTTTTTTTCATTTTCTTTTATTCAAACCATTGCAGAAAACGCTCCGATGAAAAGCAGGAGACGGTTCATCAGTACTGGGATTTAACTGGAGATGGTTCAGCAGTACTGGGATTTGTCGCCATCCGTGCAGTCATCTGACCATTTCGATTCGTGCTGATCATCTCGCCTTGCCTCCTTTCCTTCATCTCCTGCCTCCTCGCTTGCCTGACAGAGCGAGTCTTCTCAGGCTGGTTGAGTAATCCGCCCCCTCAGTCACTCCTCCCCACCTCTGCTTCACAGCTCCAGCAATCTCCTGACACTCCACCTCCCCCCCCCGGTGTATTTTCCTCCGTTTGTTATCCTCCCTCTGTAATCCACTGCCCTTGAACCCTACAGGCAAAACAGTGATGCTGAGGTGAAAGACTGCCGAATAGGTTCTTAACCTTTTGTGCAGTTGTCTCAATCTTTCTGTCTGTCTTGTTGTGCTGCTATTTTTGCGGATTAAGCACCTGTGGCCTTCATGATGTTGCTATGGCAATAGACGTGAATCCTCTACTTGGCTGTAAAGCCTTCGGTTGCGTCTTTAAGTGGTGGAGACTACAGCGGTTGTATTTTTCCACCGACAGAAACAAGCTGCAGGTCAGGTTAACTCTGCTGCACTGAGCTCCACATCGACTCTGCTTGAAATTTGAGATAAACAGATTCTCTAATGCTTAAAGTAAGATCAGATAAATGTGATGAACCTTTAACCCCCAAGATCCCCTTTAATCTTCAAAGCCCTCACATAGAACTAAGCCCTGACTTAATTTGCATAAATCTACTAAATGAATTTACAGAAGAGCAAATGTAACAACTCCAAGACTCCTCTGAAAATAATACATTGGTACCTCTACTTATGAAATTAATTGGTTCTGGAAGTAGTTTCGTAACCTGAAAATTTCATAAGTAGAGATACATTTTTTCATATAAATGCCCTAATCCGTTCCAAAGACCCCAAAATTTGAACATAATTTTTTTTATAAATTACAAATTATACATGAAATGACATAAAAACCTGTAAGAAATACATGTTAGAACTAGAAAAGCACTCAGAGAGCGCAGACCTCCACCAAGCGCAACAATTATCGAAAATTTAAAAGTTAACCACAATCCAGGATTTCTTCCAGATCACACCCAAAATGAAATCAGTTCTTCCTTTTCACATTTCTGACAACTCCTGAAAATTTCATCAAAATCCATCCTTAACTTTTTGAGTTATCTTGTACACAGACAGACAGATAAACGCAGGCAAAAACATAACCTCCTTGGCGGAGGTAAAAATTGTTCGTTTACCTTGGTTGCTGGGTTACGCTCATACAGACAAGGGCCCCTCCTAGCCAATGGGATGCCAGGAAGATGCTAAGCGTAGCCAATAGCAGAGCAGTTCGGATGCATCGACAAGTATGTTTATGTTCAGTGAACTCTGGGAGCTGCAAGTAGCAGCGCGTACTGTATTTTTGCCTTTCGCATCCTAAAATTTATTTCGTAACAAGAGGCAATATTTTCCCGTTGAGGCGTTTCGTAACCTGAAAATTTCGTATGTAGAGACGTTCGTAAGTAGAGGTACCACTGTACTTTAATGTTGTTTTTTTTTCCTCCTGTATCATACTTTAGCATACTTTCAGAAGGGACAAAATGTAAACAAATGTACAAATGACCATCTGTGTCCTGACAGACCAGCTTTAGTTTTAGGGTATTCTGATATGGTTTAGATACTTAGGTTGGACATTATTAAAATGATTTGAAAACAGATTTGGTTTAGAACAAACCTATCGGAGATGTAACCCTGAATTCACCCTACAGAGAGCTGGGATTGGCTCCAGCAGACCCATGTGACCCTGACTAGGAGGAAGTGGATATGTATGGTGGATGGGAGGTTTAGCATAAACTGCATTATTTCATTCAACTGATCCAATGTTTGGAACAAAAATGTGCTCTCGAGGTACAAAGTGAGATAAGCTGGTAAAATAATCTGCAGACGGCGACAAATTAATCCTTTTGTATCATTTTTTATGCACAGGTCAAAAGTCAATATAATGATAAACACTAAGCAGCTAAAGTAATGATCGGTCGCTATTAGCTATGGCGGCCGGCCAATCAAATGGCGTTGGCTGCACAGATGTTGTCGCTTTGAATTACTTCACCTGATGTGCTACAAAAATGTGAAAATATGTTTATTTCTCCTGCGAAGTTGACCATTTTAACATTGGGGTCAATGGAGATTTGCTCTGTTCTAGTGGTCAGCCGAGGAACTGCAACAGAACCAACTTCCTTGTTACGAGTTTCCGCATCCTTCTGTGGCCACGCTAGGAGCTCTACTCTGTCTTTCTACTGGTTTTTATTAGCGCATAATCTAGACTACGAAACCGACGGAGTAAAAGAAGCTCAAGAATGATAAAAAGTCCCATGAATGAATTAACAAAATAAAAGAATTTAAAATCATGCGGGCTGTTGTTTGAAAAGACAGACCTCTGACAGACAAACCGACTGTTTTAACTAAATCAAACAACGGCGTTCCTATAAGTTTATTTGCCGAACCCGGTTACTCAACCCAGAGTTGGGGATGTTGGTGGGATGAAGCCCAGCATTGAAGGGGAACACCCCCCCCCCCACCACCACCACCACCACCACCACCACCACAGTTACCACATCCAAGCTATTTTAGCTCAGTTGTCCTCATAGTAACTTCAAACACTAAGTTTTATGACCTTAGATTCATTCTGATCCAATCCGTCCGTTCTCAGCTCTGATGTCGCTCCTGAAGCCTTCTTGAAGTGGACCTTGTTGCATTTTAATTCACCAATGATGGATAGATATGTTTCGTTAAATGGACAGTCCAGCCAACCAGATTTGAATTCCAGCCGAACACAAAAGCAGCTGATTAATTCCTCTGCAGGGCTTTTAATCATCGTGACTCTCTGCTTCTTAAAATGAAAGTCTGCGGACTTTCAACCTTCCACTGAAAAGGGCTAGCTGCTTATCACAGATCAGTGTTTTATTCAGACGAAACCCTCATTCATGGGTCACTTTGCTGACTAAACTTTAGAAGAAATATTTAAAAAAAAAAAGATAAAAATTTCACAGTGATGAGTGGCATCCTGTTTACGACATGCAGTTATGAAACAGACAATATAAACTCCCCAAACTCTCTGTGCTCCAACTACTGAGCTAATGGCCAGGCTACAGTCCCCCAGTTAATGAGATAATTAGTGTCTGATTGCTGCGGTGTATGCAGTTCCTTTCTCTTTCATTTCAGAAACCATCAGTTTGTGTTATTTGAAATATGCTCTAAGACATTCTGGGTACATGAGCGGATGATATTATATATGCAAACGTTTCAGCAAAACTAATCGCCTGCTTGAGTGACGGTCTTTTACATGATGACTCATGCCGTCTCCCACAGTGCACTGGGGACAGATTTCTCCACACAGGCAGACAGCTTCAAAGAGGAGCGCGCTGGAAAATTACGGACGCTCTGGAAGGGCAGGACGGTAACGATCATGACTCAGACTTCACAAAGGAGGAAGCTGAGCATGGAAAAAAAAAAAAAAAAAACAGATCATTTAGTCTTTATTCTTTATGTACATACAGCACATATTATCCACCAATATGTTGTACATTGTGGAGAACGTTAAAGAGCCGGAAGTTAATGTGATTATTAACTATAAAGACTGTGACAAAGCCGTAAAGCCTAAGTGCATTAAGTGCATAAGCCTTAAACAGACTGCAAGTGTTGATGTTACAGTTCATGAATAGACTGTGTGAGTGTCAATGTAAAGGATTAATTAATACTAACATCACTAATTACTTTTTTTTAATTCCAAGGTTCCAAGAGATGAGAATCAGCATCAACAACAAATGAGTGTTGTGATAGATGGATGGATGGATAGATGGATAGATTGATGGATGGATGGCTAGATGGATGGATGGATGGATAGATTGATGGATGGATGGATGGATGGATGGATGGATGGATGGATGATGGATAGATAGATGGGTGGATGAATGAATAGATAAATGGATGGATGGATGGATAGGTGGATGGATGGATAGATGGGTGGATGCACAGATGGGTGGGTGAGTGGATGGATGGAGGAGTAGATAGATGGGTGGATGAATGGATGGATGGATGGATGGATAGATGGATTGGTGGATAGGTGGATGGATGGGTGGAGGATCGATGGATGGATGGATGATGGATAGATAGATGGGTGGGTGGATGGATGATGGATAGATGGATGGTGGATAGATGGTTGGGTGGGTGGATGGATGGGTAGTTGGATGAATGGATGGATGGATGGATAGATGTATGGGTGGCTAGATGGGTGGATGGAGGGGTAGATAGATGGGTAGGCGGATGGATGATGGGTGGATAGATGGATGGATGATGGATAGATAGATTGGTGGGCGGTGGATGATGGGTGGATGAATGGATGGATAGATGAGTGGATGGATGTGGAAGGCTGCTAACAGAGGCTAACCAGCCAGCGGCTGAATGACAGACCAGCAGAGCTCCTCATTTCAACTCTGGCAGGCAGTCAGTTCAGATGCTGAAGTGATGATCTTTGGACAGATCTGATCAGAATTAATGTAAAGTAATATATCTATACCATGCATATAGAAGACACCTTCCTTTTTCTAATAATATTTTACGCATTTACATTTTACGTAGGAGGCTGCCTGAGCTGTTCTCTGTGCTTTACCGATCAGACTGAGTGAAGACATTTAGCTCGGAGAGCATCTTCTGACAGCATCTATAGGAGTGATTACAGAGAACACATATCTGATATGAACACACACACATTCACACACTTTCTCTGCTGTCTCACTGACATCCACTTCACCTTACAGCTTACAAATCAATGTAGATGAGCTGGTGTGCGTCAGAGCGTGTTTGTACATCCACTGACAGGGCTCTTGTTCTGATCCGGAGTCTTGTTCTGCATCACTGAAGTCGATCTGATCGTGTTGGATCAGCCGCCGACCGTCCCACTGCGTCTAAACTGTCAACGGTCACACACATTCATGCACAGCCATGCAAGCGTTAACCAGGTGAGTCCACGAAGCTCACGCACATCCAGCAGTCATAGCAAGAACGTATGAAGTTCATCATGAATCAACTGTGAAATATTTCAAATATATGAGTGTGTTTAGGACCATAAAAGCAGCTGAGGGCTTCAGAAAAGCTGAAGAAGCTTCGTCCTTGATTATTCGGCACAATTCAACTAATTCAGCTCGATACATGGCACCTGGAAGTCTTTTAAAAATGCACCCTAGTGCTTATGAGTCCTTTCGGTCATTTGTTTCTTTGTTGGAAAGCATTTTTTTTTTAAATCTTTTTTTATTATTATTATTTTCAAACCAGTATTTCAACCATTTCTCTTCAGTTATGCTGCTAACTTTTTCAACATTTAAATTGTTCATAATATGGATTTAGTAAGAAGAAAATAGAGGGAAAAAAAGAGAAGGATGATCTGTCCAGATAAAAAGAAAGAAGGAAAGAATGAATGAATGAAGGAAAGATGGAGGGCTGGAGAATTTACCTTTGAATAATTTCCTTCCTAAATCTATAACAATCAGAATTGTTTTATGAGTTCTATTAAATGCTCAAGGGGATTTTTAAGGGATTTGCTGGTTATTTAGGAACAACAGCCTTGAAGTTTTGAATAATATGTATTTAAATCACAAATAAGCCCATAAATGACAATCAATAAGGCATATATAATATATAATAAGGCAATAATTGCATGGCTTTGACACAGACCATTCATAAATTAAGACTCAGAAAATTTAACTTATAATGAAAAACTGTCAGACTGTTCTGATTGACTGCCTTAAATAGCTCAAAAAGAAAAAGATATAATACAGGTCCAAGTCATTCACTCACAATGTTGTCTACATGTGTCCATTAAAAATGTTTTAGCTCTTGAAAAATAATGCAGTGCAGCAGGAAACAAAGTCAAAGTTGTATTCATGCTGATTTATAATGCTTTGATTGTCATAAAACAGAAGGCTGCATGCTTTCTCTGAGGCATCAGATGTTAAAAACACACCCAACAGCTTCCAAGTAACTCTCATGTGACAAACAACCTTTTACTTGAGTTACATGCCAAGACGGATTATAAGACTTAGTAAACCAGGATTCACCAACTAAAACCACAATAAAATGTTTTATAATGAATCACAGGTTAATGAGTTACCAGGGCTCTTTAAATATCAATGAAATTACTATGATTTACTCATTATGAAGGTTCTATTGGTCTCACCGCTGGTACTGAGGCACTGGACTGATGTTGGTGATTAAGTCATGATCAGATGTTACTAAAAGGGGGGAATGTGTTGTCAAGTTTGAACCGTGACTTTATTATTGCATTGTCATGACTTTCATTGTGAGATTGAACAGCAAGAGCCCCCCTAACAAGATCCAAACATTGTTTATAGCTCAAACCATCCGTCAAATGGACCAATTTAGAGTTACGCACATGACAGCAATGAATTAAGACTGGAGGGTAATATCAATCATCCCAGGAATTAAAGGAGAAAAAGGCATTAAATTAAATCTATCTATGGTAAAGAGCTAGCACAATATTGTAAGTAAAAAAAGAGAAACAAAAAAAGAAGAAGAAAGGAAAGGAAAAAACTGAACACTTTGTGGTAATTTAGAACAGTTTAAATTATTAAAATTATGAAGATTTGAGTTACTTGGAAATAACTTTCTTTTCATTTTTATTCTTATATGAAAAGATATAAATTGAATTGAATTGAATTGAATTGAATTGAATTGATATGAACTGAACTGAAATTAAATATTTGCAGTGTACATTGAGAAAAATACATGGAAAATAAAAAATTTAAGTAAAAAAAAACCCGTTGGATGGTTGGAAATGCAGCAGGAAACAGGTGTGATTGGATTCTCCTGGTCTTACACCATCACGATGACTGCGTTGGGGCTTCATGTTCGTAGCATATCAACAACTGAGCTGATGACATCACATGCAGCCTAAAGAACCTGAATGGAAACTTATGGCCAGTAGTTCAATATCCAGGATGCAGAGACGCTCCGTCACCGTAACAAATCCATGATTTCACCATCTGCTGTTTACAGGCACTGAAGTCCTTCCTCCTCTTATACCACATTTACACTAAAAGCCACGTTGTTCAATTTCAGTTTAAATTTTTATTTTATCTTACTTTTGAATTTCCTGTAAATGTGACAATCAGCAACAAAGGACAACCACAAAAAAAGGATGTCAAATCAATCAGAGATCGTGTTGAAGCAGGATACAAATCGTTCAGAAAGGAGGCAGCTTCAGCTGTTGTTGGTGACATTTAGCTCAAGGGGACTGGAAAGACTTTCCCAGCTGAATGTGGAAGGATCAAGCAGGAGAAGATTGATTTTTTTGCTGCCAAGTTGAGCATGCCTGCTGACTCTGAGATGTGCAACTCTTCCCCAGTGGAAACAGTGAAAGTGATAATGGACATTGAAACATCATTGCAGAAATGCAAAACACTGTTCTGGAACAAATATTGATCAAGAACGATAATTCATACTGCCTCAGTAAACATGTAAAGCATATCACGCTGTTAAACTGCAGCTTCCTGCGCACATTGCTGTGATGGATGATACGTTTTTTTAGGAGGCATGCAAACCAGTGCAGCTCAGTGCTCATGCTTGTGTGAATACAGGCTAAAAGCTGCATAAATTCTGATTAGTCCATTCTCATTCATGTTGCCTGGACATCTGTCACATATATATTCAGTCTGGGACCACCTGGCTGCATTTACAGCCTGGTACATATACAGGCTGTAAAGGTGCTAGCCAGAGGTGCTAGCTTATAAAAAACAACACACAGATTCATATATTGTCAGACTCCTCTTTCCTCTCCACTTCAAAGTGTCTGCTGACCTCCAAGAACGCTTCTTAGTAGAGGTCTTCGGAACAACCTGAATCGGGTCTCTGGTCCAGTCACAAGACGTGACTCCGGGTTCAGGTCGGAATTGGTACAGTTAGTCATGGGTCCGGTCGGTACGCTGTGACAGGGTCCACGTTTACCCGAGAGAGGTAAAGATATTGGCAGTGGCAGCTGTCACTCAACCCCCCCCTGTCCCCGCCCCCTTCCATCCAATAGGTTGCGAAATGTCAGGTGATAGGTCAAGCAAAAGCAAACAAATAGTAGCTTGGTTTAGCCGATGTCAGGACTCGGGGCAATTAAATGATTATTCATTAACATGTTTGTCATGAAACAATCGTGTTGCCGTAGCGTGTTATTAGCGGTTTGCCCGGTAGCTGTAAAGCACAACGGATCACCAACATGATAACATTGGATGAGAGAACATGTTCACGACACGTCCTGACTGGTGTAGGCTATTAGTGTTAGCAGTTGCTACAAATAACATATGTATTCACAAAGAAAATAACGACGTGGATTTATTGTTGTTTACATCACGTAGCCTATGTAGCAAATAAACTGTAGAAGAAGACAACTTTAGGTAAGAAAATCAAGTTTTATTCAACGCTAGACAACTTTAACATGAGCAACTATGGGCTGGATTGTCTCGGCTCAGTTCGTGATCAGACACTAAAGACTCAGGTTGGGTTGTTTCCAGGTCCAAATATTGCGGGTCCATTCAGGTTCAGAACCCGGACTTATGATAATAGCTCGGGTCGGGTTGGTTTCGGGTCGAATTTTCATTCAGATCCATGAAAGTGAACCCGTAAAGACCTCTACTTCATAGAGAAACGCCTCAGATAATTTCTTCTGTTTGTCTCTCACAACTCCAGGAATGACGCAGCAGACTCTGAGCTTCCGTTGTAGCCGTTAACTTTGACTGAACCAGCTGACAGCATAGACTTTGGTATGCATGCGTAAAACTCTGTGGATCACTGAGGAGACGCATCTTCTGTTTCACCTGCATTCATTTCACTCAGCTGGATTCACTGAAACCAGAGCATGGTTCCCCTGCCAGCAAACGTGTTTTCAGCTCGGAGCCAAGTCCATGCACGGATGTGGACTGTCATCAAAGGATAACGGAAGCAGCTCATTTTAAAAAAAATAAATAAATTAAAAAAAACTGACATAAGCATTAACTCATTGGCTGCCATTGACGCAATGACAGTGAGCGTTTGGACTGGAATTGATGTCAATGTCAGCCAGTCACAGTCACAAGACGCAGTCCAGCTCCGAGATCTCCCATTTAATGTGCCAGAGGTCTCACCTTCGTCGTGACAGCTCCGAGAAGAAATGGATTAAAACCAACTTCTCCTTTTTAACGTCTTCACGGATGTTGGAGAGCACCAGACTGATGAACAGAAATCCTCTAAGCAGCAGAGCATCATAATCCAGTGCAGGAACATGTTTCAGAGACTGGTTATTTATAACAGTTCAGTCAAACATACAAAGAAAGAGCCAACAAGATCACGACTCTATGGTTGTTCTTTTTATTTCTGCCTAAGGCTGTCAAACTGTCTTGAAATAAGACTCTAAACCTACAAAAAAAAATCAAATTTAATGTGGTATTAGTACATGAGCTTCAGCAGATGTGGCCTTAAGTCTGCTGCGTAGTTGGAAACGGCCAGAATAGGGGAGGTGATGGGGGGTGGGGGGGTGCTGCAACTCGCAAAATTCACTGCACGAAAGGGTGACGGCTGAATTTTAAAATAGAAACCGGCCTCAGAGAGTGAGCTCACAGGTCAGAAGCCTCAAGGAAGAACAAAGTGAGAGGACATGCTGCCTGTCCAGCAGCTCTACCACAAACCCCTGATGCAACTGAGAGTAAGACCACCGGAGGAGGGCGGGAGCCAGGAGGAGCCAGGCGTGGAGCACAGGGAGGTTTTAAATGTAAGATTTTTGTGTGAATGTATTTAAGGAGATTAAAAAAAAGAAGGAAGAGAAATAAGCATGCTGAGGCAGATGTCCTTCCTCCGAACCACTTAGCTGATATTAAATTCAGGCACGAAGCACTTAGCCACTCAGCAGCGATTACATCATCAGACTTGGAAAGAGGCCTGGTGATGTCATCCTTTAAAACTGAGGGGTGATATGCACATCCGTACAAATTATGTTCATTATAATCCATTTTTAAAAAAAAAATGAAAAAATGAGGAGGCTTTCACCTCATTTCCACTGAGCATCTGGATGTGATAATCATGAGCATCCAAAGCTCGGCTTCAGTTTTGCATGAACCTTCAAGGAACTAACATCTCCCTCTCTCTCTCTCACACACACACACACATACTCGTTTATATGGCCTGGTGGGGACAGCGGACATAGTGGTGCCTCCTGGGGACCCCCCCCACACACACACACACAGACACACACGCACACAAGCATCACACAAGTGAAAGAAAACTTCAAACTCCAGGTGGTTTTTTTCTCAGAACTTGCCATATTTTATAGTAAGGTACATACATTTACATTTCAGCTGTCTTTGTGCTCACAGTAACGGGGACAAAACACCTACAGTAAACATTACGTGGCTCACACCTCACGCTCGCACGCCCGCACGCTCGTGCAGCTGCGTCGGCGCAAACAGCCTCCTCTCCGAAGACGTAAACCGGCAGCTCACAAACGCATCCACAGTCACTGTCCCCGGTGCACTCGCTCTGCTCCAGTCCAGTCCCAAACCACCTAATTTAGGCTTCACTTTATTTAAATCATGATGTATGAAATACCACTTATACTTATGGAACAAGGCTCAACAAATCAGCTTAACTTTAAAAAAGAAAACAAACAAACAAACAAACCCCCCAAAAAACAATCTACATCTAAGAAGAAAACATTGTCCCTATAAAATAAACTTTAATAATCCACATTTTTACAGCGTTGTCAGACATGGTTCATTCTGGTTTTCATATGATGGTCTATAGGTTACTATCTATAGAAGGAAGAGCTGAGGAAAGATGAGGAGAAGAAGAAGGAGGAGGAACAGAAGGAAGAAAAGAAAGATGGACAGCGACATTTAAGACATCCTGCACTGCACACTTTTACTGTGACGATTGGTTGTTGCCATGGAGATGATGTTTCGCGTTACCAGGGGATTTTTAAGTGACAGCCTTCGGGATGGTTTAAAGCTTTGGGGTTGTGTTCATGATGCCCCGCCCTCCAGCCGTTCCCCCAGTAACGTCAGAGACAAGTGAATGAGTGAATGGATAGTGACATCATTTGAAATGATCCTCCTGACTACATCAAAGTCCCCTCCCATTTTAATTTATTCATTTTTTAAAGTCCCACATGTACTGGCCAGCAGGTCAACAGATCCCGCCCATCGCCGCTCCATCCCCGTTTTCAAGGCCGAAAGAATCCACCGACATCCCAGCCCTCTAATCCTCAGACATGGCGTGCCACATGGCGATCTGGCGCCGCGGGTGGTCGCAGATCTCCCTCCAGTGCTCTCCGGGGGTCCCTGCCGTCGACGTGCCCAGCACCAGGTGCCCGATGGCGGTGTTGGGGCAGCGTGAGTTGCCGTTTTCCGAGTCCATCAGCAGCAGCTCCACGCTGGTGTCCCTCAGACCCTCCTCGGAGGGCAGGTCAAAAACAAAGAGCTCGTTGAAGACCGGGTTGGGGGAGCACTTCTTCACGTGGGTCTTCTTCTTGCATACGCGCTTCTTTCCGTGATACAAGTTCACCTTGACGTACGGATCTAGAGGGGAGAGATGACGAGAGCGGATGGGGGAAAAGAAGTAAGAAGAGGCAAGAAAGGCCACGCTGAATGTCTATCCCCACAGCGAGGGGTGAGTGGCAGATTCTTCCCTGGACGGATCAATAAAGCAGTCGATACAGAGGAAGTGATGGATGTTAGCGATGAGGGCAGAGGAGGGTGGCTGGGTAAACACTGTGTGTATGTGTGTGCACACGCTTGTCACTAAAGTGCTCTCAATAACATCATGATCAGATTACGCTGGAGCGGTGGCGCTAAGATAACCATCGCTGCATCTGAAGTCGTCGGACTGGAACGGCAGAAGCTTGTCTGACCCAATTGAAGGCATTTTAAAAGTCTCGGCGGTGAGGTCACGCACCTGTGGGTCCGTTGTTTTCGGTCTTGGGAAGGTGGCGAGCTTTCAGGACGACCACGGTCAGCGTGTTGGTGGTGGACTGGTAGCACAGGGACAGCAGCAGCTCTCCTCGGCCGGAGGACTTCTGTGGAGGGATGATGGATGAGAACAGAGGTGACGGGGGGGAGGTGCTACGCTAGAGATTAGGATGTTTGAAGCGAGTAAAAATATCTACAGCATTTATCATATCATCAAAAACATTTACAGTAAGAGAGGAAACATCAGTGTATGAATCACGCTGATGGTGATGTTTGATGTTGGGAAAACCTGCTGTTTCCAGCCAACATTTCTGTTTGGGCCCCATGTGAGCTGGAAGTGGACTGTAGAAATGGTCCCGCCTTTATTTTGATGGCCCGACCTGCGTGGACCCACAGAAACTCTGACTGGGGTCTATAAGGCTTCCAGGTCAGGCTCAACTGTAGGGCTGTAGCAATACACTAATCCGCGATACGATACGATACAATACACGATATTCGGCTCACAATACGATATATATCGATATTCATCTTACAATACATTTACATCATTTTCCAAAAGCTTTTAAAGGTACAAAGTTATTTTGGTGACATTTTGTGAGTGTTCCAATGACTTTGTTTGAATTTATTGAACTGAAAGCATCAATTACACATTATATGGCTGACAGGCAGCTTGCAAATGCAGAAAAAAATGAATAAAAGATTTGTTGAGAAAAATAGTTTCATTTATTTTGTTGCTTGCAAACTTTTAAAGGTGGGACACGGGGGTTTTGAAAGAAGCTTAGAATATCGATACCCGCGACAGTCATGGTCTGGGGCGGCCATGACGGCCATTTTGGGTTTTTCTTTGTTCTGTGTTAAGTTGGTGTCAATCCCTGTCTCTTGTGTCACCTGTTTCCTGTTTTAATTTGAAGGTCTGTCTTGTCTCCGTTGTTTCAGGCTTTGCTTCCTTCCCTCTTGTTATCCTGATTGTCTGCACCTGCCTCTCGTTGGGTTCTCCTGTGTATTTAAGTCTTGTCATCTCCCTGTCTGTGCTGGTCCATTGTCTTCTGTTCCATGGGTTTCCCTACCGGTTCGTTTTCTGTCTTCTGTTTTTGCATCTTACGTTAAGTAGGTCTTTGTCTCGTGTGAAATGCTTGTTTGGATTATGTTTGTGGATTTTTGGTTTGTTTTTGGATCTTGTCTTTCTCCCCTTTTTGGGTTTAGTCTGGATTTTTTGTTTTTTTTTTAAATAAATTCTTTTATTTTTGTTGCACTCCTGCGCCTGGGTCCTCCATCTTGCCTCCAAAACTGACAGCGGCTGAAAAATCGATACTCTGGGGAAATAAAATATTGATATATATATCGCAGAATCAATAAAATCACTCAGCTCTACTCAAGCTGGTTGATCTTCTAGTATGGGAGATATATTACTGACTAGTGGTGTGAAAAAATTCGATTTGGCGATATATCGCAATTTTTGGCCACCCGATATAATATTGATTTCAGCTCCTAATGTCGATTTTTTTAGGAAAATTCATTCATTCACTTAAATGTGCAAAAACACTAATAATAAACAATAAATAGGTTGTTTTGAAGCAAATAGTTTTGACTCAATTTGTCCATCAGATGATCAATATCATCTGATGAACATATACAGCAACTTGATTTTTCATCTCTACTTTTAATTTTGATATTAACTGGGTAGGATATTGCAATATATCGTGATAATATCATATCGTGACTCAAGTATCATGATACATATCGTATAGGTTTCCCATTTGAGGCCCATAAAACTGAATCCATGAGGGACCTTTCAAGACCAAGATCCCTCTGTGGCCAAGCAGCTCACTTTGAATCCAGATGGGACCCACATGACCATGCTGGCTGCTTCTCCTGAAGAAAGCCTCGGTCCTGCCAACAACATGGCTGTTAACTTAAAATAAAATCAGATAAAACGTCACCTGCTTATTCTGTGCTTTCTTTTGTTTTGTCCCATCAGTACCGGGCTGTGGTACCAGAGGGACGACTGGTCACACACACCCAAGACAGCTGCTGCCTCAGATGCTGTGATCACCTAATAGGATCTCCCGCCCCTCTTTACGGTTGCCATGGCAATAATGAGTAATAGCACGCAGTCAACTTGGAGGCCTGACCTGATATTCAGATCACAGAGAGCAGATATAACATCGCCGCCAACGCCGCTCTGTTATATTCCTCCCAGGAGACTGTGTGCCTGCTCATAACTGACTACCTGCTTTTTCTTTTTCTTTTTCTTTTTGTGTCTAATTCCAGGGGGAAGACGCGGTGGCGGCCGTGCTGCTCAGTGCTGCAGTGGCGCCGTGCGCTGCTGTGCGCTCGCAGCTACCCACACAAAGCAGAGAGACGAAATCTGTGCCACGCAGACAAAGAGAGCCACCACCCTGTTAGCGAAGACCTTCGTTTGATTTGATGCAACAACGTGGAAATAATGAAAATCAAACGCAATACGAATGAATGTCCGATCCCCCCCCCAGCACCGTGCAAGGCCATGTTATAAATCAATCAGTATAGATTACTTTATTTGCATGCAAATGGTTCATCCTTTTGGTGCAATTTATTATCTTCAGTTTTACAGAAAAATCAATCCATTCCCTTCATATTTTATTACACAGAAAGTTCCTCCAAATAATCCACAAATGAAGCCAACTGAAAGGAAGATCACAGACACTAAATTAGTTTTCATTTGTGAAGAAACAGGTTCATTTGCTTCCTAAATGAGAGATGGGTTTGAAAATGTTTCATTTCAGCATGGGCAGAGCAGAAAAGTGTTAAAGAAGTGTTATCATCTCAAACGGGGAAAATATAGAGAGAGTTCAGAGGCGAGGGAAAAAGCCTTTAATACTTCTCGGATTCTGGCTCCCATTTCCCAGCTCTGCTCTGGAGTATTATGTCGTATTTGAAGATATTAAAGATATTACAGAAGCTTACATTTCTCCCCGGAGTCTGAGTGACCACATCTACTGTCGCCTCGTGGGCGGGAAGCTCACGTTTTCACGGAGCTCTGCAGAGCCCAGTCTCAGGCAGCTAATCACTGATCATACAAATGTCTCGCACCGCACCTGCAAGCTGAGCAAACTAGCCTTTATTACCAGTTTACTACCAGTCTGTGCTGAACACCAGACTGCATACTAAAACTACAGGCATGGTCCGTTCAGCAAAACTGGAACAGAACCCGCTATCACAGATCGGTCTAAGACGTTCACAGGAGCGACGGTCCCGTTGCAGCCGTCATCGTCCTACAGCATCCTCACTGAACGCACTGTTCTGAAGATGCTGACATTAAAGCGACACATGAGTTTCAAAGGGAATAATTCACACTGGAAGTTGAGCTAGTATCGGTTCCGTGGACCTCGCCGATGCTACGAAGGACCAGAAATCAACTGATGCAGTCGATCATGGCCATAATTGTTTGGCAGGTGCTTACAGATTCAAGCTCTGAACAGCAGATTTAACCCAAGACATCAGTATCAGCTTACAGATCTATAAATGTAATCCTGCATCTGTTCTCCACTCGCTTCATTTAACATTAATCTCTCTTCTTTCCTCACAGGAAGCACGTAAAAAATTCCCTCTGTGTGTTGGTGTGTGTTAATACAGCAATTTCACTTCAATGAGACTTCGGTCCAAGAAATACGTCTCTGCAATTTGAGTTAAACTTAATCTTTCATTATGACGGAAAATGAGAAATATTCTTGAGGCACATAATTTCATCATTATATTTGAGTAAATGTAAATGACATTCAGAGACTGATGAACTGATTAATGGAGTGATAGTGGAGACGCTTCGCTAAAACTGCTGCAGTGTTTTTAAGACCTTGTGATGCAAGCAGTGATTTTTTTTAATGAGTGTTGAATCACTAAATGCAGTTTGAGAATTCAAAGGAATTTAATTCTGTGTATAAATTTTGCCCCATGTGATTCCCCTGACGATGCTCCGTCCTTTTTTTTACCACCTTTCCTGAAATACAGCCTTTATATTTACAACAAAAAACCAGACCTCACCTTGACATTCTTCTTGATGATCTCTCGGCTCATCAGGACACGCCCCTCGGACAGGTCGATCCCTGACAGGGGCACAAGGGTCTCGCCGATGACCTCGTCACGAGAGAAGCGATCAAAGCTCAGCACCATGAAATGGAGGGCCAACTCCGACACCCGGGCCAGAGGGATCCCGTAGAAACTGAAGGTCTCATCGAAGGCCGGGTCCAGGGTCTTCCGGAGGACTCGGGTCTTCACCCGGTGCTTTTTCTCCGGCAGCAGGGTCAGCTTGATGTAGGGGTCGGAGGTGAGCGACTGCTCGTCGGTCGGCGTCAGACCGTGGGCTTCCTGGATGAAAAAAAGTAAAAAAAAATAAATCAATCAGAGATGACTTTGAGGAGACATTTTCGCTCTGCCCGTCAAACCAACTTCATCCGTCAGCAGCAGCCCGAACACATTCAGTACCTTGATATGGACAATGAAGGCTTTCTTCTCTGGCTGGTACTCAAGGGAGAAGTGGAGGGTACCAAGACCACCCTCCTTCTCCTCCCCCTGGGACTTGTCGACGGCCGGGGTCGGCGCCTGACTGGACAGGGTGCTGGATGGCGAAGGGAGGTCGCGGCGGTCCATCACACCAGGCTGGGTGAACCCGGCGTGGGGGGAGGGCAGCTCCAGGTCCGGGGAGCTCCGCACCTTCTGGTGGTGGTGATGAAAAGGCTTGGTGGTAAAGTTGCCGTTCAGATCGCGTTTCTCTAGATCCAAATGGAGCGCTGGTCTCGAGCCGTTGGGACTTGACGCCAGCTTGCCGGTCCCAGATGGGCTCATTGGTGCGGTGTGGCAGTTTCCATTGACATCAGTTTTACCGGCGTCGGCGGCTGTCGGGGCGGCAGCTGCGGCGAACTTCTTCTTGCCGCTGAGGCTCTCTGGGTAGATGTCGACCCCTTTGAGCATGTGCACAAACTTGTAGGGAGGCATCTTCTGGGACTTGGTGTTTTTGCGTTGGCAACAAATCCAAGCGAAGGCTGACGCAGTGAAGACGAGGCCGAAGACGCTCACTAAAGCAACTCCTACCGGCATCACCACTGTGGAGGAGGAGGACAGAGGGGGGGGGGGGGGATAAGTTGATTATACAAATGCAGCTACGCAAACACCAAGCTTCGTGGCACATTTGTCAAACACACAAGAAATAATGACTCCAACAGATGATGTTGTTGTACTGAGACAGCTGCATCCATTTTGTATTTCTGACTGACGCAGGATGCAGCTTTGACTCAGAGAGAGAGATGCAAACAACGCAATCTGCTCAGCTCAGATACTCTGCTCATATTCCAAACGGTTATAATATACAGGAAACAGCTGGCGTGAGGAAAGAGCTGCTGGGAAAATTACATAATGTCCTTAACCTGATTTCTTTCTGAAGTCCAGGTTCAGATAATACATCAGTAGTTGGGAAACAAAACTATGAGGATCTGACATGCTGATCAATCTAAACACATACAGAAACTTTACAAACGTGGTAGTATTCAACACTCTGTGCCATCACAGATTATTATTATTTTACCAGTTTTCAGTAAAGAAATGTATCATTTTATGGCTGGACAACGAGCCCTCTGCTATTTACATGTGACTATTCTCATCTCCATATATTGATTTTATCGTACAGCAGCTGTTCAGATATATCATGGAAACTGCTCACCACTTATTAAATCGTATTAAACCTCGATTGACCTGCGTTTAAAATGTGATTGATCTAATTCCTTTACAGTGTGACTGTATGAAACCATTAGAGGAGGATGTATCGCTGAATGCCGGGTTCTTTGTTTTGCTGTGGCGAACTGTGAATCAACAGCTGCCAGGAAGACAGATTTAATGGGTTTATTTTAAAAGAGGAGATCCAGGCCGTTTCCTGCAATTAAGAGGGCAAACGAGTGGACGAGCACTCAGATTAACCCATACAAAGAGAAACAGGGTGGTGGTTCGGGGGTGGAGGGCGGTCACTCACGTCTTTTTCATCTGGTCAGAGCTAATGTGCTAGATCAATTATTCACGCTTTCTTCACACAAAAGCCTTAATGCTTTTTGTGATGTAGATGTGCCATGTTTTTCTTATTTTAAGTAGAAACGTGTGTAGAAATGATTCAGCTCTGATTTAGCACACTGAATGAAGTATAATCAGACGAAACAACCTGTGAATGAGCAATTTCACAAACATTAAACTTGTATCCTTTTTAGATCCCAGGACTTGTACATGTTTTCTCTCGTTGTGCTCATCCATATTTCAGTCTGCTGTCCTGGGTGGGATGGTTTTCAAGGCTGCAAGCACTAACAGATGGATGAAGCGATGGGAGGGCTGTGAGAGAGCTGCTGAACAATAAGGACATAAAAATCAAACCTGCTCTTTCCAGGCTTAACTTCTATCATACGAGTCATTTCTATTTAATGATGATAGGTGCACATTATTAATTTGCTTTATTAATATTGATATTGTATGGAATGTGGCCTGAATTCCACCCAGGTGATTAGTTAGCGGATAATGAATTGTCACGCTCAAGATAACTGCAAAATGGAGGCTGTTAGTACTCCCATAAGAGGTTTCACTCAGAAAAACCAACACACAGGGCAAGTCGGCCACTTTCACTGAGTAACTGTCCTCAAAATCTGACACTACAAAGTCATATTTAAGAAACAAAATTAATAAATCATTCAGAGAGTTGGTTAAATCAGTGAGTAGAGAGTGTTTTCAGCCACGACTACAGTGATCAACCTCACACATCCACACCCAGCGTGACGTGGGAAGCGCTGCCGGGACTCACCGGGCTGAGCTCCGTCGTCCATCGTTGGCGCCATGGTTCGCTGTCCAAGGTGCTGAAGGGGCTCCGCCTGCGTTCACGCGGAGCTCTCCGTCTGTTTTCACGGCGACGTCGCTCTCCTGCTGGTGAAGCTTCTGGGTATCTCCGCAATATCTCAGTTTGATGCTGCTGAATAATATAAAAGATTTTTTTAGAGCGGCTTCAATAATGCAAAAATACAGCTTTGTCTTCCCAGAGAGAAGGATGGAGAGACGCTGTGTTCCCGCCGCGCTGCTGCTGCTCTGTGATGCGCGAGTGGGTCTCAGAAGCGGCAACACCTCTCTCTCTCTCTCTCTCTCTTTCGCTTTGCTGTCTTTCTCTGTCTGTTCCCACCCTGTGTTAACCCGTCCCCCCCCCCTTCCAAACGCTGAGCTCACCAGTGCTGACGCAGTGGTGACGGAGGCTTGCTGTGAAATCAGGACCCCCGGTGAAGCAGCACAATAGGCCTGCCAATGTCCCTGATCGATTGTCAGGGAATGAACAATGTTAGTCTGTACCTGCGCCCTTCCCATAATGCATCTATGTGTGAGCGTGGCTCTATCACTCATTTAAAAGAGTAGTAATTTGACACATTGGGTTTATATGCAGTCTTTTTTTTTTTTTTTTTTTTTTTACTGTAGTATTTGAAGTTACAGCTGAGTAGTAAAGTGCTCTAAATCCACCACAGGTAAAGGCTATAAATTAAAAAAAATAGTTTAAAAACGGGATAAACACCTCCATGTTTTGGATATTTTTCTTTTCAGTGGTGAAAAAAAATAAACGTGAAAAGAACCCTCAGTGAACAGGACAAAATTAGCATCACACATGTGCTTCATAATAGCTTTATATTTTTCCATTTTCTTCAAATCTTTACCAGTATTCCCATCAATCTGTTTTGTATATGCTCATACATGGTAAAATAAGCCGTTACTTCCCGAGATGTACTGAAAAAACGGAAGTACCTGTAAACAGACACACGTTTAACATGATGGAATACTGCCCTCTAGTGTTGGAAACATGTAATACATGTTTAAATTAAAAAAAAAAAAAAAATACTACTGGATTTACTTCCAGCAAGTTCTGATATCCAAGTACAAAAAAGAAAGAAGGAACATACAATTAACTCTACTGAGTATTATTACTGCATGGACCCAAAGATTAAAAGATATAAACTGGGCCAACGTACAGTTGATAAACTGGAACTGAACAGTTGTTGTTTTTACACATGTGTGTTCCAGTTTTGCAAAAGCTTTCAGTTAGTTTGTTACTTTGCTTTATAAACCATCTTGAGTATAATAGCAGCCGAAGTGGTGAAGCTTCAAACACTCTGCTGGTCAGAAAGACAAGAAAATAGGCCATTATTGAGATTTTTTTTTCGTTCTTTCTTTTCCTTTCTCTTTTTTCTTCTTCCTGCAGTATATCTGGGCCTCTTGGTCCTGAGAACCTGAGCCTCTGTAGCAGCAGACAGCCTTGCAGTGACTCTCCATCCTGCCTGACACCCAGAGGAACTTTGTAATTCCCATTACTCCCATTACTCCCTGGGTTCTGACAACTCCTGGGTTGTTAGCGTCAAGCTGGGAGCTGGAATGGCTGCGAACATGGATCCATCGGCGCTGGAACATGTGATGACATCATGCTGGGTGGCGTTATTAATTTAAGATGGAAGTCACAGCTATATATTCAGGGTCAAGAGATGACTTGTTACTGTTCTGTGCCAGGACAAAAAGATGAATGAGGATGGCTTCTTGCTCAGATCTGTACTGTGGATAATTCAAAAGTTCATGATTTTGACCACTTGTATGTAATTTCACGCTGATTAAAATCACGTTCACAGTTTCAGTCCTGGATGTGAGTTTTAGAAGCGCTGTGCTTCTCTATAATTTTCTGCATTTATCTGCTGCTCACCAGCTCTCCTTCTGGGAAAAATCAGCAACAGCGAGCTCTGACTTGTTCATTGGTGGAACAGAGTTCAGTTTCAGTTTGTAAACGTCAAGTTGAAACCATTATTTTATCCTACTTTATTCAGAATAGCGATGACAGCGGCAGCCTGATCCAGAAGCAGCTGAGTGGTGGGTGTCAGAACCACTGAAGGTCCATCCATGAACCCATCCATATTATTCAATTCAGTTTAATTCAACTTTATTTATCTATCACCTATTACAACACAAATTGTCTCTAGGTGCTCCCCAGATGACCCCTGAGCAAATATTAAGTAAAGAAACAGCGGTAAATAAAAAACTCCTCTAGTGGGAGAAAACCTTTTAAACCAAACAGTAACTGTTTGCTGAAAAGTATTATATAATAACTCATCATCAAAGAGATAACAACCACTCGTTCAGTTGTCCAGAAAATTCCTCGCAGGTCACACCCTTTTGTGAACTTGATGAACTCTACAAGGTCAGAGCCTCAAAAAAAAAAAAAACAAGTTACACTGAAAGAGCCAAGTCATCCTTACTTTGTCTTTGATTTAGTTATTATTGCATTCTTTTGTTTGTTTGATGTATACGGGTTCTGCTGGCTGAAAAAGCAAATAGTCCTTCGATGATCGTAAACCTTGATCTTCACTTTTAACTGACAGGAAAAGGTTTAAGGAAATTTGTTTCCGTGTGTTTCATTTATGGTTGAATAACTTGGAGAGCATGTAAAAAAATAAAACACATGAATGTTTTAGATGACAAACAGATATTTAATCTAAATATGAACTCAGAGGAGGCCGTATCAGCCTCTCTCTGCATCGCGGTTTGTGATGCACAAAATAAAGGGATTGTTTCCCGCAACGTTCCTGTAAACTGGACCGTCTGGCTTCTATTTCTGCGAAAATGAAAGTAAAAAGGCAGCTCACCCACGAGGGGCGTGTCACATGACAGCAGGAGCATGTAAAGCATTCGTGTTGTGTCATCTGAGCAGTTGTTCTCTCAGCACCTGGACAGCAGCTCTGCCCCAACTCCCTCCGCAGGTAAGAGTCGTATCTGAACACCTGAATGTTATAGTCTCAGTTTACTCACATGACTTTATCATTTTCTTTGAAGTCCTCAGAGTATTTGAACTGCAGAAATCATGGCAGCAGCCTTGTCTGGACGCAGAAGCCTGTTCCTCCTTCTGTCTCTGCTGAGTCTGGTTTGCGTTTCAACTTCACTGTTTCAGATGAACAACCTGCTGGTAAGTGGACCTTTGACTTTTTTTACACTTAAAAACACTGCATTCATCAGAATAGTTCTCACCTTATTCTTCTTCAGTTTCAGCAATCCTTCTGGGAAAACCTAAAGATACTGCAAAATACAGCCAGAACTCAGGTGGGTGTCCACGTTGCTCAGATATCTCTGTGTTATTTCAAAGCTGGATGACCTGCAGATCCAGAGGAACCGTCTCTTAACTAATGCAGCTGCAACGTCTGCAGCCTTTTTCCACGTCATCAGACAGAAGACACGGACGGTGACGCGGTCGTCTCAGATCTCCTGGACGCAGCGAGGTCTCTGAAAAACGAGGACCAGCTGGTAAAAATGGGTTTTTGAGATGTTTGAGGAGCTGCATCGTCTTTGTTTTTCACACACAGACTGTTTCTCTGATGGATTTCAGGAAATATTTGAGGAAAAGCTTCAGGATGCAGTGGATGACATCGCCAGACAGCAGGTGGGTCAGTCAGTCCTCTTAAGGCTCATGGGGGTTGACAAAGTCTGCTTTTTTACTTTTATGCATTTTTTTCCTCTCCTTCAGGCTATAGAAACACATACCTTTGCATCGGACCTTAAATCTGTATAATGAAAAGGTGAAGGAGATGAAACTTGCGTACTGCAACTGCTGAAGATGACGTCACATGATTCTCCACAACTGCAGGACATGCAGAACATCTTGGAGCGCCTCTTTGGGAAATTCCAGTCTTACATAAACCTGAAGAAGCAACGCCTTTCTGGAGAAAAGATGGAGGATTTTATGAAACCTTTGAAATTCCAGTTTCACACTGAACTGTAAAACAAGCAGCAGCTGTGTGCCGCTCAGCTTCAGACTCAGGTCACCGATATCCATCCCTTTGTTTTTGAGTTTAATTCTGGTCTATAAAAGATAAAAGGAACAAAGCATGTTGGGATGAAACTAGTTTCACCAACAGACCTGGAGGGAAGATGTGATCTTTAGCAGTTCAGATGTCTTTATTTTTTACAGTGTTCTGACAAATCTGTTAATCTGTTGTGGAAACAAACAAATCACTATTTAGCTGAATAAAATCACTTAAACTGATTTTTTGTCTCATGTCTTCTTTCTTTGCATTCTTAAAATATGATGTTAAGACTTTTAAAAATGTTATATTGTCAGTTTAAATGCTACCTGATCTTATTAAGATAAATTCATCCACCCATCCATCCATCTGTCTGTCCATCCATCCTTCCATCCATTCATCCATTCATCCATCATCCATCCATCCATCTCCAGCTCCTCCTCCTCCAGAGTCACAGGTGTCTGCTGCAGACTATAATCAGTTCTGATACATTTAATAAAAAAAATCTTCATCTTGCAGCTCTGGGTTTTACAGATGTTATGAAACACTTTACATTCATGATCACATGATCATCTTCTCTCCCTCTTGCTGCACATCTTCGCATGTTTTCATAATAAATCTAATTCTAATAAGGACTTCTCCAAACGCTGCTTTAGAAGTGTTATTTTTCATAGTTTTAAAACACAAAAAAGAGGGAAAAAAAGGAGGAAATAAGGAGTTAGAGGGGGTTTCCTCTCAGCCTCAGACAAATACTTTGTTCCCACATTTATGACCACATTATGTGGCTCTGGCATGTGATTTTATGTCACGACATTAACTCACACTGCATCTTCTAAATGGTACTTCTGCTGCAATGAGACTGAACAGGCAGCTAACGCAGGAAAACAGTGGTGCTGATATCAGTGTGGTATTTTCAGCCGTTCAGTGCAGAGTTGTGGTTGTTTCGCTGCATGTCAGCATCAGCTGACTGCACCTTAATGTGTAAACAGTTATTCTGTTTGGAGCGATTTAGGGAGATTTTAGAGGGACAGGAAAGGGCAAGAAAAAAAATAATGCGACTCAATCTCTGCTAGGCAGGAAATCAACGGGAGTTGCCCTCAACGTTTCAGAAAAGCAGAGATTTGCTTATCAGAAATGTGTAAATGAGACGAAGACATGGCTCAAATACAACGGTTGCATTTCACCTGAACGTCAGCCTCATTCCCAGGTTACCTTCAAAATCACATACTTGTGCCTTTAGGCCCAATGTTTTTAGGTGAACAAAAAACAGAAGTAACAGGAAGAAGAAGTAAAAGACAAAGCTATAACTTTGTTTTTAACTTTGTCCTCTTATTCTCCAGAGTCCGTACTGAGTATGTAAGTCAAACTTGCTGTAGTTGGTATTTAGAGCTAAGATTTGTTCTAAAGACTTCACAAACATGACAACTACGGAGGAGGAGGTGGAGTCTCACGCACCTGCGGCAGGGATCCCCATTCACCCCAAAATAAGTCAATGGAACATCAGAGACGTTTTGAGACAGATTTTAAAAATTTCTGTTTGCTTTGGAATTGGAAAACTACATTACTTAATGCAACATTAGAAATTATACCACTGACCTCATGTGCTCGTTAGGTTTCAGGTACACCCGCTAATTAATCAAACTCCAGACACTTAAGGTCTAATCAGCCTCAGCATCTTTCAAACTTTCCACAGCAATAACATGCACTCATAATGGTCAATTAAAATCTCATGACAAGACCAGTAATAAATCCATATAAACTTGCAAATATAGATTAAAAAATGCACGTACACGGTGATGTGTGCATGAGGTGGTAGTATGAAAAGATGCAGCTGAATGTGTGCAATTAAAAGGGGGGAAAAAAACCCAGTATCTGCATGTAAAATATATCTAGAGGTGCAACAGTGGTTCAGTCGTCTGAGGGCTGAAGGGGAATAACTAAAAACTCAAACTGTTGGACACCAAACAGAAAGTTAAAAGTTAAAATAACAGATATGTCCAACCTTCAGCGCCTGTTTGACACCGTACAACACACTCTGACAGCCTTGGATCTGTTTCTGTTTCACAGTCATGACATGCGGGTAAGGTTTGTTTTGACAGTTACAGTTACAGTAAGTGACGCTGGCACATTTCAGGAAAGAGAAAGTGAAGGATGGTGATTTCTGAGAAGTAACGGCGGGAGAGGACGGCCGTCCAACCAGTCAGGCAGGTGCACACTGACACAGGTGGGCCGAGGCTCCGGGGGGAGGCGGCACGGGAGGATATAAAACATCCTGTGACTCTCTCTCTCTTTTCTGTTCACTCATCACCTCTGTTCTGTCTTCTGGTTGTACTCTTTAGTTTAGTTTATTGTTTTAGCTTCCAGGATCAGGAGCAGTGATGGCAGCAGCATCCAGGAGGACGGGGGCCGCTGCTCCAGGAGGCACCAGGGGGGCCGCTGCTCCAGGAGGCACCAGGGGGGCCGCTGCTCCAGGAGGCACCAGGGGGGCCGCTGCTCCAGGAGGCACCAGGGGGGCCACTGCTCCAGGAGGCACCAGGGGGGCCGCTGCTCCAGGAGGCACCAGGGGCCTGTTACTGGTCCTGACTCTGCTCGCTCTGCTCTGCCCGGCCGCCTCATTTATAGACAAAGACCAGCTGGTAAAGTCTGTCTCAATATTTCCCTGCAATGACTAAGCAGTTACACTTTTAAACTGTAGATTTTATATAGAATATCTGTGTCAGAACCAGTTGCCATCGTCGCATGATCCCAGGACGAAATGTTTGCTGACTCTGATTTTATCTGGATTTGCAGGGAGATATAATAGAAAACATTCATAAGCTGCAGAAAGACGCAGAGAGGAAAAGGGTGAGAGTGCAAAATGGTCAAAGCCAATCACTGCATGTTAGTGTCTAATAACAGTAAAACCTTCCTGAGGATATCTGTTTCATGTTTCATCTTGTTTCCAGGATGACAGCTTGTTAGACAACGGTGCGTTCCTGTCAGAGGTCCTGGGGGAAGTAGCGAGCATGATGGACCCGCTGATAACACTGGTTGAGAAATCAAAGGTAGATTTCCCGCCGCTGCTGAATCTCGTGAAGGCTCTGAAGGTCTTCTTGGAGTCGTCCACGGATCAGATAAACAAACTGCATCAGGAGGAAGCTGCAAAACTCAGCGACAACGTGGAGAAGCTCAAAGAACTGGAGGAGGTGGTGATGAAGCTGGCCGATCTGTGACATTTACATCTACTGAGCCTCTTCTTTCTAACGAACGAACATCACTCTCTTCAGGATCACATCGCTCTGTAATCTAGATTTGATTTGCTGACCACAACCAGCACCTTCAACTCACTTTTTAAATAAAAAAGTTGTTGTTGTTTCCCTTTGAACTGTCTCATATAAATGGAAATGGCTGAAATTGGACAAAAACTGACAGTTGTGAGTTTGTGCCGTGAGATTTTTGTGAAATAAAGAAACTATTCATTGAAACTGTTGTCAACCTGTTCAGTTCTGTGTTTATCAGTAATAACCTTAGTTTAGATTAAAATCTGGTGAGAATTACAGTGTGATCCAACCCTGCTCTGACCCGGTCAAATAAAACAGAGATTCTCAAACCTAAAATCCCATTTTAAAAGCCCAGGAGTCATTCATGTTTCAAATAGTGGCTCTTCCTGTCACTTTCTGATGGTAAATATATATTTAAAGAAACAGTATATTTTAATAGAACAGCAAACTGCAGTAATAAAGCCAGTCCCTGATGGTCTGAAGAGTCTCACTTATAAATGACATCTTCTTCAGGTGTTTTCAGTTTGCATTCAATCAAAAAGACCTTTAAGATTCAAGAATCAAGAAGTTTGTTTCATAAACACAATAAAAACGTGTTCAAACCATTGAGTGAAATTCCTTGCTTTCTTTTGTATAAACAAAAAAAAAAAAAGAAGAGGAAAATAAAAGAATTCAAAGTTACTGAATAGATAATCAATAAGGTTAATGATTGAAAACCTGAGTGTATAAAACTGGCAGGATGATGCAAGTGGATTTTTTTTAAATTGTTATTATGAGATCATCTGACACCCCCCAGCTCACGGTGTAAAGCACACCACATCATGTGTCAAGCACGGTGGCGGTAGTGTTATGACACGGGCGCATCAGGCTGCCAGTGGGACAGGCTCGTTGAAATGGATGAACTCTGATCAGTCGGTCCGTCCCGACTGATCTGAACCCGACTGAATGATCTCCAACCGCCAAAGACCAAACTGAGGACAGAAAGGCCTCAAAAACGAGAAGAAAGTGAGAGAGGAAACTCAGAATCTGGTGATGTTCAGAGATCAGGGATTTAAATCATGTTAAATCATCATTATGTTGACAATTATGTCACTTTTTCAAAATACCTTTGAGCCTCTAAAAGTGAAAACACTTCCCTTAAAGTGGCTGTAAAAGGTAAATGCCGTTTTTCTTTAAATTTCTTATGAGGACAAAATAAAACAATAATATGAAAAACCAAAGATGAGTGTTTAGTGGCAGAAGAAAATGCCGTGATTTAATTCCTTTTTTTTTTTTTTTTTCTTCAGAAAAAGTCAGTGACTGTAATTCAGTTTTAATTAGGGCTGGGTAAGTTAACTCGTTAATATCGCGTTAACTCAATAATTTATTAAAAAAAAAAAAAATTCTGGACTGCAACAAAACTTTGTGGTCATTCCTCCATGTTCCATCAGATCTGCTCCATGTGTTCACTGTCCTGCTGTTCTCTAGCTGGTTACTACAGTGCGGCTCCATCTAGTGGCACAGATGTATAATGACAACAGAAAGTCTCGTCCTCCATTATAAAACAAATTCAGTTCTGTGGCCTGTTTTTTTCATTTTGAATTTTTGATCTGAGTCTAAAATTGAAATATAAAAATAAACAGGCATTTTTTTTGTTTTTTGCGTTAGATTAAAAAATGAAAAACATAATAAAATGTCACTTTTTAATCAGTGTATCATTCGTTCTTTCCATTTTCAACTGTCAATCAAAAATTGAAAATATAAAAAGGGACGTTTTATTTTGTTTTTCGTTTTTTAATCTAAGACAAAAAACGAAAAAAATGCATGGATTTTTGTATTTCAATTTAAGACTTGGATAAAAAATACGGAATTAAAAAATGGGCCACGGGACCGAATTTCTTTTTGATATTTTAATTGGTCCGGTTGTCGTGACCCGGAAGTGGTTTTGTGCGGCAGTTCCGGTAGCATGGCGGCGCTAGAATCAAATACTAGTTTGATCAAGGACTTATTCAGCAGCGGTTTGACACACGCTGAAATTTCCTGCACGTTGCAGCAGATGGGTATCCTGTAGTGATGGTGAGATGAAGCCTCATGAGGCATCGAACCATTTGAGCCGATCGGTTCCAGAAAGGGTTCATTACTAGAAGCTTCATCTGCACACGACACCACCTACTGGACAGATTTATAATCACAGGCAGGTGGATCTCAACCACAGCTGTTTCTGGCGCATTGAATATTTGTCTGTCATGGCCCTTGGGAATGATTATGAATTACAAAGAACATCAATGACTATGAATTACAAAGAATGCATGGCCAAATAAATTCTCTACATACATTATCACATATGTGTATAATAAAATATGCCATGGATGTATTCCGTGTGTGTAATTCTTTTTCATCACTTTAGATAGATAGATAGATACTTTATTCATCTCAAAGAGAAATTTGCAGTTCCAGCAGCTTGCGAGTACAAATGGTAAAAAAAGCAACAAGATAAGTAACTTAAAGCAATAAAATAAGTAACAAAATAGGAATAAGGTTAATAAAATAAAAAATATAAAATAGCATTGCAAATGAGGGTGCCATAAAAATATAAAATAGCATTACAATGAAACATCTAGATCATCTACAATGAAACAATGAAACTTTAGGAGAATAACATGGGCCTGAGCAGGCAGAGGACAGTGAAAGTGCTGGTCGAATTAAGAAGATGAAACTAAATATGTTTGTGTAACTTGAACAATTATGTACAGGACAGGGAAAACTTTAGTCATTTTTGTTAATTAGTAACAGTCTCTCAACAGGTTTTGAGCGATTCCTTTTTTTTTTTTTTTTTTTTTTTTACACAACCTCTCTGGTCTTTCACATGGTACAGAAGATGTTGTTGTGCACAAAGATGCAAATAATATTTTCAAAAAGTAAGTTGTCTGATAATCGAGGTCAAAACTTTTCTACTGTCATTACACATCTGCGCCACAAGATGGCGCGGCACCGACGTAAACAGTAGGTGAATGGAGCGTCGCAGTGACCGGATGGAGCAGATTTAATGATAAATGGAGTAGGCACGCGATGGCTCGAACAAAGGGGCTTGAAAGTTTTGATGCAGCCCAGTTTTTTTTTTCTTCTTTTTTTTAACAGACTGAACTGTTAGTATTACTGCCCGAGTTGCTACCGGAACTGCCGCACAAAACCACTTCCGGGTCACGTAAACTGGACCAGTTAAAATATTAAAAACAAATTCGGTCCCGTGGCCCATTTTTTAATTTCGTATTTTTGATCCAAGTCCAAAATTGAAATACGAAAAACCGGGTATTTTTTGTTTTTTATGTTGGATTCAAAAACAAAAAAACCAAATAAAATGCCCCTTTTTCCTTTTTCAATTTTTGATTGACAGTTGAAAATGGAAAGAATGAATGATACACGGATTGATAAAGTTACTGAACTTTAACATGGACATTTTCATTTTAAAGTTCTCCCAGACGGAGGATTCAACAGAAACAAGGTTATTTGTAACAACTGACAAGTTGAACTCCCCGTTTAAAGTTTCTGCTGTTACCTCAGAAATTACCTGTTTTAATGTTCTGATTGTGCTGAGACACAATCATTTTGTTGGATTTTGTTTGTAGACTTTTTTTTATTTTTCATAAAAACAGGATGACATTAATGCCCTGGCAGTGGCAATAAGCTTTATTTTATTTTATATTTTTTAAGATGAGATTTACACTAAATATGTGTTACTGACAAGTGCTGATGTTAAAAGTGTTTGAACAACAAATGTTATGACACTTTAGTTCATATGGCAGCAGAACATTTAAATAAAAGTGCATTTTACGCTACTTTTGGATTCATTATTTGATTTTGCGTATACAATGCGATTAATCATGATTAAAATAATTTAAATAAATCGTTGCCCAGCCCTAGTTTTAATTCATAGCTGCGTTTGGGATTTCTGGATGTCATCTCCACTCTGTGATCAGACGCTTGAAGATATTATCTCTGCTGCTTCTGTCTGCTACGTCGATGAGTTCAACTGGAACAACATCTCACTGGAAATTCCTGAAAGAAAACGCTTTCTGTTTCTGCTTTGAGTCACATGTGTGACTGAAGGTCATTTTCAGGAAACACAGAGGTAGCGGCGGCTCACCTGGGTGGGAGGTATCACCAGGCAGGTGACAGGTGTATATAAAGCATCTGCTTCGTGTCATCTCATGACCTCGCCTCGTCTTCTTACCACCTTACCACAGGTGAGACCTGTAACTCCGGACAGTTGGATGTTTTCTCTGAATAGACAGAAATATGACTTTGTCCAGATAAAAGTTTCTATTCCATCTGTTTACCTGAGTTTTGGTGATTTATCTGTTGAGTTCCCAGAGATCATGGCAGCAGCAGCTTCACCTGGAGGTGGAGGAGTGGCCGGCGTGAGCTCCACCAAAGCTCTGCTCCTCATCTTCTCTCTGCTGAGTCTGGTTCACGCCACAGCATCACTGGAGGACAAGGATCACCTGGTAAACAGGGTTTATTCTTCCATGATCTTACTCACATTTCCGCGCAGTCTCCCCACCCTCACCCCCACCCACTGTATTTTTAATTTGTTTTTAAAGCTTCTATAATATTCACATGCTCTTTGTGGGACATTTCAGGAAATACTTCAGGAATACTTTGAGAACGGATTAAACGCAGCTGCCCAAAAGAAGGTGAGTCAGTGACGCTGTTGCAGCTGAACGCAACATAAGAAACTAATTATAATTGACTTGATTTTTCTCCCCCAGGCTCTGTATGATTACGTATGGATCATGTTAACGGCCGTTTTTGAGGACAAGCTGGCGGAGATTCGTCCCGCTCTGCAGCAGCTGCAGGCCGGACGTGGACAAGTTTCCTCGACTGCAGGGGCTGGTCAACATCATCAATGATTTCTTGGAAAAAAAGAGAGAAGAATTTTATGTTGAAATAAGGGTCAGAGAAAAGGAGCTGAAAGACATCTGGGACTTCATTAAAGTCAGGGAGAGTGATCCTGATGAAGACCTGTAGCTGATCACGTGATGATGTGTGATGGATGAGGTTTTCCTTTTTCTTTCTTTTTCATTTTAAATCAAAATTTATGTGACATATTAGGTTGTTACGTATAAATCTACTGATGAATGAGTTGTGTGGCATCGAGGGTAGGTGTGATGATTAAAACTGTTATGGCCGACCATTATTATTCCATCATATAAGTGTTTTATTAGATGCACACTGACGTATGAGATTTTGGGTTCTCTGGGTGTCTATTGTGTTTTTCAGCTTAAGATTTTGATGATTAATTTCCATTTTCAAGAGTAAATCAGGGTGATGTGAAATCAAATGCATGTTCAGCTTATTATACGCTGAAACCAAAACATGCTACATGTAACATAACAATAACATTTTACCTGCTGAGGCGATATAGTCTTTTAGAATATGGAGTAGATGTTTCTCTTTTGTCAAAGTGGTTGTTTTCTATGTATCAAACTGATGTATAATTCAAGCTTTTATACAGCCCAAATAAAAGCAATCTGTACATTACCTTTTGTCATGTGCCTCATTATTTTGCAGTCTAAGGAAGAGAAGCTGAAACTTCTGCAATATTTTGAGCTTCGATATAGCCTATAACTGATGACATTGAGTGTACCCTTAGTTGAGACTGTCTTGTCCTATTTCTGTCTTAATAAAGTTGAGTATATATCCCAGTCACACAATCTTTCAGTTCTGCCCCTGTGGCTCCTTTATTCCCCCCCCAGTGTGCTGTCTGAATGGGAAGAAGGCGGGACGGTGTGACCCTGTTCTGCCTTGGGAGGTAGTAACAGAGGCGTGACGGGGAGGGAATGGAGCGTGAATAAATAAATGGGGCGTGAATTCAGTGCAGAGGATCAAACTAGTCCATCATGGACGATGCAGTTCAGGTTCTCTATGAGAACGCCAATGACGAGCAGGTTAAAGCTGTCAAACATGCAAAGAATGCAGTGAGAAGAATAGTGGCGGTTTTAAATTGGCTGTGTTACAAACTTTATCACTTGACTTGATCAGCTTCTGGTTGAACTACGTAGTCAGGCTTGGCAGCAAGGACGACACCCCACAAGCTGAACCTGGGCCAAAGTCAAACCCCTGCAGCTGCAGTAACGCCCCGGATGAGAGCAACAATGGGGAAAATTGTCCAAAATAAATTTAATTTTTCCCTGACTTTGGTAAAAAATTAATGCAGCAGGTGCTCACACAAAATTAAAAACCCCACTGTACATCCCACAAATGTCTAAACACAGAAGAGGACGACATTTGCAGAGCAAGTTTCAGCACAAAATACAGTCCTCGAGGTTAGATCATATATGTGCAGCTTTTCGTAAACCCTCACTAGAATATATCTCATCCTGTCTATGGACAATCCTTTTCTCTATTCCATGTATTTTTTTAAAATACATTTTCCTTTAACTATAAACCTACTGGAGGCACATACACTACAAACAAAAAGTTAAGGATATTTTGAAATTTGTTGATATTTTATGCTATTTTTGTGAATTAGCCTAATTTTCTCTGTTTTCATGAAATGTCTTGTTTGTCCAGTCCATATTTTTGTGTTTGAATTGGTTCCACTTGATTGATCCCAGCAAGATTGAGCTTTATCCTGGTACTCACATTTGGCTATTTAAAGAGCCTGTTCATTTGGGTGATTTGTTCATTTTGTAAGGTGGCTGAAACGAAAACGAAAATGTTCTTGCTTATTGTTGTTGTCTTGCTAATGTTGTAATAAAGCTCAATCTGGCTGGGATCAATCAAGTGGAACCAAGTCAAACACAAAAATATGGACTGGACAAACAAGACATTAAATGAAAACAGAGAAAATTAGGCCAATTCACGAAAATAGCATAAAATATCAACAAATTTCAAAATATCCTTAACTTTTTGTTTGTAGTGTATTTTCCTCTCTCATTGGCTTTATATTCTATGATATTGGAATTGCCCACCGTGTACTCTCTCTCCCCTGACAATATAGTCCCACCTTCTCTGATTTCTTAAAACATTTTGTCATTTCGATCCAGAATGAGGTCTGTACAATGCTGTAGATGCACACTTTAGGACAGGTGCCCAGATGTTCAACTGTGCTGTTAGTTTGCCCTCTAGTGGCCAGTTATGGGTACTGCAACCCCATTCTCAAACTGAGGCCAAGGCTGCTGCGCGCGTCCCACAGGAGCAAACAGGTAGAGGCAGATAGAAGCTCACCTGCTCTTCAGTATGCGTACAAATGAGGTAACTCCACAAGTGAGTGAGAAATATGAATCTGGACAGAATATACTTGTTTTTTGTTTTCAACTTTACTCGTGAAAATCGTGTCCAGCCACAGTCTGAGCACTTCCTTTGGTGCAAACAAAACAAGACCAGAGCTTATGGCAACAAAACCAGCATGCATTCCAGGGCACTTAAAAATACACCTGTACAACGCTTGGCCAGGTACCATTTCTTTGGAAATGATATCATTCATCAACTTGTATGCAAAGAATGTATTCCACATAGAAACACAAACACACACAAATCATACTTGTACGTCACGTACTGTAGTAGAGGAATGTTAAAAAGGACTTGGTGGTTGCCATCTCTGCATTTCCTCCACTGATCTCCTTGCCGGTAAGTTCAGGATCTTCTTCTTTCAACGCTGAACATTGAAGCTGTCTTTCTCCTTGTCTTGGATTTTCTGTTTGGGGGGGTTCACCACCACAGATAATATATTTCCAACTTACTCTGTCTTCTTCATCTTTTCCTGTCACATCAGTCAACTACTCAAATCCTGTTTTTGTTCGTCTTCTTAAAAGACATAAGGGGATAACCAGAGTAAGAGGGCTAAACGTTGATGCAGCCCCACTTCCACCTGAAACCCCTCTATCAACTGGACACCTCACTGCTGACAATGTTTATTATCACCCCTTCAGGTTTCTGTCTTCAGCCACCATTAGAGCATTTCCTTCTGAGTCTAGTTATTGTTCAGAACAGAGATGGCAGCAGCCTGGCTCACATCCACCAAAGGCCTCCTCTTCATTTTCTCTCTGCTCAGTCTGATCTGCTGGACAAGTTCCTCTCTCAACAAGGAGAAGCTGGTAAATGAACCGTTGCTATATCATCCTATGAGCATAAACAATTTTCAAAAATAGTAAGAGAATTTTGAAATTTCATGCTCAGTTATCAAAATGTACACCATATTGCAACTGCAGTTTTTATTTTTTTTATTTTTTCGATGACCTGTAATGCAGTTTCATGCCAGTTCTCATTGCTCATTTTCAGATGAAATTCAAGGAAGATTATCGAAAACGAGAAGAGAAACTCCAGAGACTCAAGGTCAGTTTAAATGCTGCTCAAATGCAAAGTAAAGCATTGTTTCTACTTCTGGTGATTAAAAATAAAGTATTTCCGTGTATGAAAGCTGGCATAACCAGATGTCCAGAATGCTTGAGGAGGTTTTATACGGGATTGCACTTGTGCAATCACAGAGTGATGAGTAGATATGAGTGGCTGTTTGTTTCGCCTCAGGTGAACTGTTACCTGCAGTCCTCCCCTTCACTCTCTTAAACCGTTTGCATTTCCAGTGTCCTTGCTTGAAAGCTACAAATGCAGTGATGGTAAACTAGGCTGTTTGACCTGTTTAGGTGTAACTGGGGTGGGTTCCAAACAGATCGATAGCTCATTAATTAAAATAAATAAAAATATAAAAACAAAGAAGGAAAAAAAAAAAACAACCGTTAAAGGTGATTGATTACAGCATAGATGCCGACTTTTGGGGTTTGAACCAAGGAGTTCAGCCATTCTTTTTTATTCTCTTTTAGGCAAAGCACAACTTGTTAAAGACCATCTCTTCAAATGTGCTGAGTGAATTTAGAAATTCCTTTGACCCAGCGATGGCAGTGATGAAAGAATCTATCAAAGCCTTGACTGACTTTCCTCTAATGGATGAGGATCTGGAGACAATCAAGGCTATCTTGGAGGAAAGCAGGGCTTCATTTGAGGAAACCAAGGTTTCAATTGAGAAAACCATGGCTTCCATTGACGATAGGAATGAAAAGATAGATGCAATGACGAGTGACCAAGAACAGAGTATGAGTGAAATGAAAACAATGATCGACATCCTTGAAGAGCTGCACTCTGAACTGTAACTTGTTGTAAGTGTTTTTATGCACAGTCATCCAGGTCATGATGAGTTTGCATTTGACACTTTCTCCTATTTCAGTCTTTGTGGCTATGATTCCCTCTATTTCTAGGTTGTTGTGTAAAGTGAACGGATGCGTTTAGATAAATCACAAAGTGTTTCAGTGGTATTAATGTTTCCTTAATCACAAAAATAGGACTTAAAGTCCAGTTACGTTGATTCAAGCGTCTTCTTTCCAGGCTGCTTCAGTTACTTGATTATAACACTTGTGCACCTTTGCTTTTATGTTTTATTTTTAGTGCACAAATTATAGAAACAACAAACTTTTAAAATACACTAATGCACAAAACCAATGTCATCAATTCAATAAATTGAGTTCTTGCACAACTTCATGTCACTGTTGCTCTTTTTTTGTGTTGAAGTTGTGGTTTACAGTGTGTTTCAGAGTCTAGTCTTATTTTTATCTTTTTTTAAAATTGCATATTTAAATACCAATGAAGTGCCTCTGTGACGTTTTCAGTAAACTCCAAACCCCCTTACTGCCATAATATCTGGGAAAAAAGCAAATCTGTATCACATAGAACTGAGCTCCAGAATGTAAATATTCTTTAGATACGGAAAAATCATCCTGATTAAAAGTAGCAAGAAGGTCCCATGTTGGGTCCTGCAGTGGATACGTCTGTGTTTGTGTGTTTTGCATCAGTGACATTTCCAGGCCTTTCCTTTGAACTCACACAAGTCATGAGATGAATAAAAATCTGACCATTCACCAGTAGCAGGTGCTGACAAGACACTCAGATGTTCAACTGTGCTCGTAGTTTGCCCTCCAGTGGCCAGTTACGGGTACTGCAATTCCATTCTCAAACTGAGGCCAAGGCTGCTGCGCGTGCCAGTAACTTGTGTCTTTATTTCACAGTGAACATGAGAATAACAAAAGCTTACAATTGAGGCAACTCCATGAGTGAGTGAGAAATTTAATTTTAAACTAATCAACAGTGCTGATATGGTGCTTCTTCGTCCCAACTGCACTGACTGACAGTGAGATTCACAACAGTGAAACTGAACGAAATGAAGCGAAACAAAAGGCCTGAGGCTCAAGGGCGTGGCGCTTACGTCAGCATGCGTGCACGCACACACACACACATGTGGGGTTTACCCACGGGGCACTTTGGTAGGTACTGTTTCGTTGAAAATGAAACAGAACAGAAGGATGGAGACAAAAAGCAACACAAACTGCGTTTCTTCTGCATCACACAAACACACACACACGTACGCAGCTGACTACAGGAAACTAGACTACAGGAGAATTTAAAGAACACTCATCTCCTTCTACTAAGAACCTGTACAGAGTCGTTCGTACAAGTCCGCTGAAGCCATGCTGTCACAATAAGAGCAGACAGTTCCAAAAGGAGAGTCATTCATTTAAGACATTCATATTTAAGACCTACAGAATTATATTCTTCGGCGTGGTTATACTTTTAGCATGTTTATACTTTTTAAAACAATAAAGCGAGCATGGTTATATCTTTAAAGCAATCAATCAAACCCTGACCCCTGTTCTTCTTAGGGTCATATTTCCACAACTGCTAATGTTAATTTGGTTGTCTCAATAGAAGGAATCCCTTCAGCTAACGTAGAGTTAATGTCATAAACACAGGTTAATGTTAGCTAGCTAGGGGCTTACCGCTCTCATTTCTGCTCCACCCCTGCTGCGAGGGAATAACTTCCTGATATCCATCTGCAGAAGTACAGAAGTGTTTGAGTCAAATCAGAATCAAAATAAGAAAAATATATGATTTTATATAAGTATTCAGCACGTTGTTATGGGCTAACGTCAGGTTCAAGCAACCTAAAACATTATTAAACACACAAGGGAAAAAAGACACTGTGGGAATGTGACCCTGAGAAACAGGGGTCAGGGTATGATTGACTGTCTTAAAAGTATAATCATGTATGTCACAATATAATTGTATCAGTTATTAAGTGTTGCTTAGGCAAAGGCAAAAAGAACACGATGTATCTGTGATATTATGCTTTGAACTGCTCATGACAAGTATACGCTATGTTAAGCTAAGCTAGTAACTGTAGTCACGCATGATTAGGGAAGCTACACAAAAGGGGAAGTCGGATAGTTAAGAGTTTTGGCAAGCTCCCCAGAATAGTGATACGTCTTTATTAGAATGCAGAAGTTAGCCATAAATATCGCAGCAAGTAGAAGTGTGTACGGGGGTCGGGGGTCGGCAACCCGCGGCTCTAGAGCCGCATGCGGCTCTTTAGCGCCGCCCTTGTGGCTCCCTGGAGCTTTTTCAAAAATGTTTGAAAATGGAAAAAGTGATGTCCGAAAACAAAAGTCACATTAAACTGGTAAGAACACAATCTTGTCATAGGCACATATTTAGAAACAAAGTGGCTGTTTTTAAAAAGTGATTTCTGATTTTTGTCAGTATATATTTGGAATGACACTTAGGGATATTATTGTGTTTTGTTGCTCAGGCCCGAGGATAGCTGCGTTGGTTAAAAGAGAAGAGGATGCTGCTGCGTTTCACCCTTGCACTGACTTGGTTGGCATTTGCACATAAATCAAACTTAAACTGTATTAATTTGATTTTATATGCTTTATCTTTTCAAAAGGCTGCTGTTTTATTTTAATAAATGTAGGCTGCGTTTTATTGCACTCTGTTTGTTTGTTGTTGATGCACGTTCCATTTTGATGTTGGTTTTTTCGAATCCTCAAAATAAAAATGACATCAAAAATCTGATTTCTTTATTGCATTTCTTTAATTTCATCAAAGCGTTGAAACATAATTCATTAATATTGTAATGAAGTTAAACTTGAGGCGGCATCGTACAACAGAGTAGTCATGTGGTGCGTCATCCTCTACAGGATGCACTGCAGGGAAAATAAACATTTTATCATGAAGGCTCATTATGTATTTGTAGGCTAATATAGATACATACAGCATGTGTTGCCTTCATTATAGGGCTTTTAATTTTTTGCGGCTTATTTGTTTCTTGTTTTTTTGGTCCAATATGGCTCTTTAAACATTTTGGGTTGCCAACCCCTGCCCTAGGTCAAAGGAAGTGCACAGAGGCGAGGACGTTGAAGTTGAAGAGAGACTCCCATTTGTCTTCTCTCATGTGGTTTCACTCTGTCCTCATCCTTGAGTCCATGGGAGGATTTGTGATATCTCTTAAAAAAGTTTGATGCCCTTTTTAATTGTATTTCAGATATCAAGACATGGATGGCAGAGACTTTCCTACAGCTCAATCAGGATAAAACTGAGGTCTTAGTTACTGGTCCTGAAGGCCAAGAGAGAGAAACTTTCACTAAAACTACAAGACTTGAAATCTGCACAATGTGTAAAGAACCTGGGCGTCTTGTTAGACTCTGAGCTTATTTTTATTCCTCACATCAAAAATGTAACAAAGATAGGTTTTTATCATCTGAAGAATATAGCCAAAGTCCACCATTTATCTCTCAGGCTAACACCAAAAAGACTGTTGAGATGTTTAAAAGGAGGCTCAAGACTCACCTTTTAAATCTGGCTTTCACTTGATTTCTTTTACTCTTAGTTCTTTTATTCTACTGTTCTTAATCTAATTATTTTTATGATTTAATTTAAGTCTTAAATTTATTTTACGTGTTTGTGCATTTTATTATCATTCAATTTTTACATTTTATTTTTAAATTCTAAACTTTAAAATTTTCACATTTTATAGATTTTATTATTATTATTTTACCTATTGTCTGTTTTTATCCTTTTTTACTGTCTTAATTTTTTAGTTTTTAGCTCCAGTGTTTCCTCATGGGGGGGGGTCCTCCACACTGGGGGTTGTGTCTGGTCTGCCCGCGGGGGCGTGGTCTTGGAGATCCCCTCCAGGCCGGGAGTGTGTGTGCTGTGTGTGTATGTGTGTGGGTGTGTGGGGGAGAGAGAGAGATGGGTTTTTTATTATCTGTTGTGATTGTTAGAAACCGGCTGGTTTCTCTTTGGATTCACTGTTCAAGCAGTCACAGATGAGAGGAGCCCCAAGAGTAAAGTGAAATGAATTTATTAAAACAGAAGCTTCTGTGAGATCATTTGATTACAAAAGATGTGCTCTAAGCTGCTACCAAATGTGATCTGAGGGTGTGTCCGGTGATCAGTGTCTTTATAAGATTAGATCATCTTTTGAAGTTGGTTTTTTTCTGTACCTGCTCGTCCCTGGTACGTCCTCTTGGCATTACCTCAGAGTTTCAGAAAGGCGATCTATTTCCCTTACATGAAAGTGTTCTCAAGGCCATGAGCTTATAATGAGCATGGCCTTGGCAGGTGCATGCACATGGTGATACATAAAGTATTGATACTCACATGATCCGGTTTTGTTTTATTTTGTGAAGCACTTTGTGTTGCATTTCTAATGTATTCAAGGATTCAAGGATCATTTATTGTCATAACATGGAATGAAACGAAATGAGTTACCCTGGTCCCGGAGCAAGCCAAGTAATAATTTCAATATCTATTTCAATTTCAATCTATTTCTATTTCAAATAGAATTGAAATAGAAAATAGAATAAACAACCTAAGTATTCACAAAATAATGAGATAAAACTAAGTAATATAACTAGTACAGTGATCTCTTGCCACTTCGCAGTTTGAGTACCGCGGTTTTAGTGCTTCGCGGATTTTTTTCCAGAAATATATAATATAATTTAAGAAAAATTTAAAAAATTGCGGAAACATCACAGGATGTTGTGCGCGTTCTCTCACAGTGAAGAAATGCTGTGAGCCAGCCTGGCCCCTTTAAGAAGGTGGCCTTATGGGTAATGGTGTGGCCTTATGGGTAATGGAGTGTGTGTGTCGTGGGACGGCAGAACGAAAACGGGGTTAGATGAAAAGTGTAGTGAGCATCAACAGCAGCCCAGCGTGTATAGATTTACATTCTCTGTTAACCGACAGGAGCCCAACAATACAACCTGTGTGATGTTACAAGTTCCTGCAGTGCCAGAATAAAGTTACCGTTCCATGCAGAGAAAACCAGACTTTTTGTTTTGTTGTTGTTAGCGTGTTAGCGGCTAATTACGAGCCAAAAATAGCACAATAAAATGCCCTTCTCCTGCATCTGGAGGTGTAAATGTCCGTGGTGGTGGATAGGCTGCATCCCACAGTCCTCTGCAGAGCCTTCTTCTCTGCCCAAAGCAACTGGCGTGCCACACAGTGATGCAGGAGTGCAGGATGCTCTCCACCACACATCTGTAGAAGGAGGCCAGTACTGAGCTCTCCAGTCAGCCTCCGGAGGAAGTAGAGGCGCCGATGTGCCTTCTTAACCAGACAGGAAGTGTTGCTGCTCCAGGTGAGGTCGTCAGAGATGTGTACGCCCAAGTACCCGAAGCTGGAGACCACTTCCACCGCTGTCCCTCCGATGTTCAGAGGTTGATGCAGAGGTTGTTTTCCCTGCACCTGCCCTCCAGGTGTTCCACCTCCTGCCTGTAGTCGGACTCGTCGTCGTTAGCGATGCGTCCAACCACAGCTCTGTCGTCCTGCAAACTTCACAATCAGAGCTGTGATGTCTGGCTGAGCAGTCGAGTGTGAGCAGTGTGAACAGGCGGGGGCCCAGCACACAGCCCTGGGGGGTGCCTGTGCTGAGGGTGATGGAGGAGGAGGAGGAGACGTCGTGGATTCCTGTCGGTTAAAAAGTCCTGGACCCAGTTGCAGAGGGTGGAGCTCAGTCCCAGTGTGGACAGTTTCTGGACCAGGGTCTGAGGTCTGTTCTCTAGGTGGGCGAGGGCTGCGTGGACCACAGAAGAAATGGCGTCTTCTGTGGATCGGTTCTGCCTATATGAAAAGTGCTATATGAATAAAGTTTGATTGATTGATTGATATTAAGTAGCTATGTGTGCATTTTGTTGCGTATGCCATGTAGACTTAAAACTCCAAAGTGATTTTTCTGATTAAATTTATACTGGAGCACGTGCCCCAGTAAAATACGTCCGTTCAACTGCAGTGAAGAAACGTATCAAAGCGTCCTCCAACAGTCTCCCAACACTGATGATCAGCACATGTACCAGTGAGATGGAGCGCCCTGTCTCAAGGACACGTTACTGTACGCAGCCAGGAAACTCACCAAGAACCAGAACTCCACTCCCTGAAGTGGCGGGGAGCAGATAACACCACGAGAAACCAACATGCTGCATGTGCGCACACGCACAACACACTTGTGCAGCAACGGTTCAGATACCATTTACAAAAGGAAACTGTGAAAGAAAAATATCTGTCTATGCTTGCTATGCCGCCTCCCCCCTTCTCTGGCATTTGCCTCCTTTTTGTTAAAATGAAGAATGTTCTCATGAAACTGCACCCACAATAAGTTTCATTTACTCTATCCTCCTGTTTCTCAAGTAACCTTGCAACATGTTGCAAACTGTGCTATGTATGACATCACTATCTGCCCAGAGGTGTCTTCTGAGGTGTGTCAAATTTTAATAAAAGCAACCCGCAGCGGAGAACGCCATCAGAAACTCAGCAAACGGACCTCGTTGTCCATACGGTGTTTCTCTCGGTTTCCCCTTCTGCAGAAGCAAGAACTAACATCAGCTGTCTCTCTCGTCTCATTCCTAGTTACGTGAACAATAGTTTGAAGTGTAAGATTTAGACCTAACAGAAACAAAACAGAGTGGCTTTAGCGCACACACACACGCACACACGCACACACACACACACACTTGTGCAGCATGGCTGCGGGGGAAGTGTATAAAAGCACTTTGCGCTGCTTCCTCTTCTCACTTTTTCCTCTGCTCTCCTCACACACAAAAGGTAGGTTAACGTACTTCTTTGTAAACTCAGCATTTAAAGACTAAATACATTTAAACACTACAGCATTTAATATAAGTAGTTTGATCCTGTCCCTCTCTGTCTTTCTTTCAGAGGATGGCAGGACTAACTTGGGTCAGAACCACCAGAGGCCTGTTCATCTTCTTCACTCTGCTGAGTCTGGTCTGCTGCTCAAGTTCATTTTCGGACAAGCTGGTAAATTAACTGCTGCTTTATCAAAATACATTTTAAAAAAAATGCATTTTTTTAAAAACATCCCATAATGTAATGAATGACAACTGGCATTGCTCATTTGCAGACAACTATCAAGGAAAGCAATCGTCAAATCGAGAAAAACTTGGAGCGTCTCAAGGTCAGTTCACAAGCTTTGTCTGTGTAGTTTTAGTGCAGGAATAAGTGTTTTCATGCGGACTGAGCAGCGCTCCAGACCGCCTGATCACAGATTTCTTTACGGGACTGATTAAGACAAGTGGGAAAGTTCTGAATCACAGCGAGAATAACAGAATAATAGCTGCAGCGTAGCAACCTCCTACACTTTTGACCCATATCACAGAAAATCCCCCTTTTTTTTCTTACATTAAGGTGACTGTGCTGAAAGTGATTCTTCTTCTTATTATTATTATTTCTATTGTAACTGGTATGTTAATGAGGGCTGATCTAAAGCAGTTCTTTTGTTCTCCACTAGGCGGACCTTATGTTTTTGAGTACCACCTCTTTAACCGGGATCAATGACTATTTGGAGATCATGGACCCATGGATCGCCCTGACGAAGGCCTCTGACTCACCTGAAGGTGTCCATACCCTGGAGGACTCAAAGTCTTTGTTGGAGAGAAACAAGGTTTATGTTGAACAAGAGACTGAAGCGTTAAATGCAAAAATACGTGAAACTGAAGAGAACCTAAGGTACATGAAGATGGTGATCAGTTGTCTCGAACGGCAGAAAGATGAATTGTAACTTGTCTATGAGGTTCATTCTGCTTTTTTTTTTTTTCTTGCTGAGCAGCTTTGTTTTAGTTCAGAAATTGTGCACTTATCTTAAATATCTGGAACTCGAATAACAATGTCAGAGAGGGATTTTTGTTTGAGTAGAATGTGAGCTGCGTCTGCTGGTCTCACTTTCTAAAACATTCACAGAGGTTTCCAGCTGTTTCAAATATTAGGATCAATGTGATTTCTTTTGTTGCTGTTTTCCAATGTATATTCACCATTTTAAGTCCCTCACATTTCCACTAATGAGATATATTGTTCAGTATTGACAGGATGTGAAATTGGATGAAATTGCTCCCTGAAATTTTCTTTGTGAGCCTAAAGTTTAAAGACCAGAACTTTCACTTATCTAGATATTTGCTCCAAATGTAATCGATGTGTTAGCTTCTCTGTTGCTTCTGATAAAACTGTTGATGCTTGTTCTGCTGACATCTGAATTTAATAAACTTTTTGTTTTTGAAACACAGCCGTTCATGTCTTAAGAATCAGTGACACTGAGGATCAAGATTTGCAGGAGTATTGATGAACCGTTGGGCTCTTAAATGACACCTATAAAGCTAAAGCAGTGGAGCCGTGACTGTTTTTGCACCGAGCCACAACAACCTTTTTCTGTCTGCATGAACCGAGCTTAGCTCATCCTCGTGCGCCTGTCACAACTGGTTTTGTAGCCGAAAACGCGGAAGATACCTGCAGAATACGTAATGCTGGAAAGTACCATAACAAATGGCATCAGGGCGGCGACCTCACAGGGCCGTTGTGCAACATTATGCAATATTTGACACGTCCAATACACGTTAAAACATAAGTTTCATTTGGTGATAAAATTTGCTTCCTTCTCAGAAGCGTCCAGCTGCAGCAATCATCAGTGCCTGCTGTCTGCAAAAACCAGACAGGAAGACAGCATTCAAACAGCCTCCCTAACCTCCACCGTCTATAGGGGGGGACAAAAGGCAATGACGCACAACGATGCTGGCGTCGATGCAGAAATGAGTTTACCACATCCTTGACTTTCTGTCACAGTTAGTCTGTGTGGTTAAAGACACAGCTGTGGTGTTCAGGGGATCTGTAGGATTTTTTTTTTTTAAGGAGGGGACTTGTTGCATTAATCACATAATGACTGCCAAACTGACTAACCAGACTTTATTTTCAGCTGTTGTTCAGTTGTAGATATACAAGGTAAGCATCGTGACTCCTGCCTTACACTTTCACGCAATTATCATTCGTCAAATGTCTTCAAGACGTACGTCCTGTCATGCAACGGCATCCTGCTGATGTTTCACTGAAAATAATGAAGCGATGTTTCACATGCTACTGAAAATAGGATCCAAAGTTTCACTTGGACATGTAGTGTTAACTTGTATCAGTCCTACTGGATTTATCATACTGATAACATACACTATATCGCCAAAAGTATTTGCTCATCCATCCAAATGATCAGAATCAGCTGTTCCAGTCTCTTCCATGGCCACAGGTGTATAAAATTAAGCACCTAGACATGCAGACTGTTTCTTCAAACATTAGTGAAAGAATGAGTCTCTCTCAGGAGCTCAGTGAATTCCAGGTGGAACTGTGACAGGATGACACCTGAGCAACAAATCCAGTGGTGAAATTTCCTCTCTCCTAAATATTCCACAGTCAACTGTCAGCTGGATTATCAGGAAATGGAAGCGTAAGCAACATGTAAATGCAACTCTCACCGCTCATTTGCAGACAAAGCGTCAAGAACAAAAATGGAGAGATTCAAGGTCAGAGTAAATGCTGCTCACATGCAACACAAAAGCTTTATTTCTCCATGGTGTTGTTTTTGGAGAGTGTTCAAGTTCAGATTTGATAGCGTGCTGTTTATGCAACAAATTGGCAAACTAGAGCATAGAATAGAATAGAACGCCTTTATTGTCATGAGATTCAAAGCTGCCCAATAGAGTGCACACAGGATGAAGTATGTACAAAAAAAAAAAAAAAAATATATATATATATATATATATATATATATATAAGTATGTACACAATACAAGATAAACACTATATATATATATATATATATATATATATATATATATATATATATATAAAAAACCAGTAGGCAGAAACCTTCAGATGACTAAGATTGTGAATATACATGCATCAGGGTGGAGTCAAAGACTTGTAATAGTGATACTCTGGTGGTATAGGTAAAGTGACATATAAATATTGGTTATTAACATACATTAAAATACAGATACAGAGCAGCTGCGCCGTGAATGAGAAGGAGACTAACGAACCGTACGACCTGAACCACATCACTCTGACTTGAATCCACAGCTGCGTTTCAGATTGAATGTGACCGCCACCAGCTACAGATTCATTCGATCACTTTCTTACATCACGTGGAAACAGCAAGTGCACCACCGTGAACATTAAGCTTGTGTTGTCTGGACGGCCTCCGTGAAATCAGTTGTTTTTATCAGTCTGAGTCAACATACAGACACAGGTACGTATATACATATTTACTACTAAATCTTGTCTTCACTTAGAGCAGTGATTCCCAAAGTGTGGGCCGCAGCCCCCTGGTGGGCTGTCGTGGTATTGCAGGTGGGCCGTGAGAGGTCATTAAAACTAAACAAATTGTTTTAAATCCTCGATCTTTTTAAAATATGTTTTTAATTATTGTAAAATATTCATGACATGATTTAAAAAAAACATTAAGGAGTAATAAAACAAACCAGTTAAGTGTTATTCTACTGTCATCTTAACTTAATATGACAAGTGTCACCTTATTTGTTGACTCCTTACATTAATATCGACGTAGCTTCTAGTCCTGTATGTTGATCACAGTTGTGATTAAAGGTTCTGGTGGGCCGTGGAGATTTTTCACATTTCAAATTGGGCCTTGGTGTTCTGAAGTTTGGGAACGGCTGTCTTAGAGCATTTAAAAAGGAGCTGACGTGATGATTTTTATCACAACCTTTATTCTGGATGGTGGTTGAATTATCATCACTGACGTGTGTTGAAACTTTATAGGACTGTTTCAGTTAAAGACTCGCAGGATATGAAAGGACATCTGTAATGAGAATTCAGATTCAGATCTGATCACTCAGGACACCTTTGAGGGTCGTCTGGATCTTCTGGTCTGAACAGGAAAGCATCCTGGGATGGATTTAGGGAACGGCTAATAAGCTAACGTAATCCACTTACGTGATAATTCATTTGATTTTCCGCGTGAATGACCACAATGACGCACTTAACAATTTGATTTTTTCTTCATGTTTGTTGTTGATCTTTCCTTGTTTTGCATACACACTGGTTTGTAGTGTACATGCCCTTTGTTAAATAAAGTTAGCTGGAAAAGTCTTCTTCATCTCACCTTCTTCCGTTTTTTTGTTTGTCTTTATTTTTTTTCAAGCCTTGCTATCTCCAGCTGCTGCTTTTCTCAGTTAAAAGCAACAATGGTTTTAGTGTTTACAAGCAAATATACGTCCATGTTTATTTGCATGTGGACCCAGAAGGCCAGTTCTGACTCTGGCACACATTTGAATGCCAGGCGTGAACACGTACGCCGAGCACCGGCCACTGCATCGTAACGTAATACCTGAACGGGTCCATTGTGTATTCGGCTCAGTGACCGACTACTGTCCTTTTTGACGACTGCACCTTTGTTGATTATTGTTGTTATTGTGACTTTTGGACATAGTGCTTTGTCATAAAACAGTTTTTTTTCTTTCTCCATGAGCTAAAGCTCATGTTACCATGTGTCCCTCACCTCAGGCCTGATGAGTGAATGAACCCACTGATGGAAATGATGAAGAAGTCTGTTGAAAAATTACATGACCTACCTTTAAAACCATACAGGCTATGTTTCCTGCTGTGTTAAATAGGTCAATATGTTTTCTTTCAGTTATTTCTTGGTATTTCACTACAAAGTCCCACACATTTCTATTGAAAAGATGAAGTTGCTGTTTGGTACAATCTTTCTGAGCCTAAAAGTTTGAACTGCGGACGGTTACTGCAGGCTCCTCTGATTTAGGCTTAACCTCAGTACAGCTTTAGCTCTAATGCTGACAAAATATGAAGGTTCAGCTATTGCAGCTTTACTTTCGAGTCATTAATCCACTTTGTGCAGTTAAATAAATGGCAAGCTTAAGCTTATGATGAGATCTGGGGGGGGGGGAAATACTACGTTAACATTTTTGATGAGTGGTTAAACGTTCAAATATGATCTTTCGGCAATAAAATCCTCCCATCCATCCATCATTCATTACCCGTTTAGTCCTTTACAGGGTCACGGGGGTCTGCTGGAGCCTATCCCAGCTCTCTTTGGGGGAAAGTGGTCCACCCTGGACAGGTCACCAGTCCATCAGCGGCAATAAAATCCTTCAAGTTTGAATGAACTAGTCAGACTTTACAGTTTTATGAAAAAGATCTGTGACATCATTTGCCTGAACAAACTCAGACTGATGTCCAGTCCTTTTTAAAGCCCAGGTTGTAACCAGTCCGTCCTGCTTCATCCTTACTCCTCTGCAGGTGTGGATACTGGACCGGAACCACCGTGGAGGTAAAGGGACGAACAGGCTCTCTCCTCTCCTCTTTTCTTTTTTTTTTTTCTTCTTCCTTCAGCCTCTCTCATCCCCTCTTTCACAGTGATGCTACCTGCAAATGATGATCTGCAAATTATGGATGTGCTGACTGGTTATAAGCCTGTCGATGCATTTATACACTGTTTAGTTTTTGTTTTTTTTTTTTTTTCAAAATTTAATCACACTGCTGTGTAGATTTATTATTTACAGCAATTTCCGGGTAAAAATCCTCAGCTGAGCTAATAAGTCAGATTTAATCTGTGTGCAGCAGAGCCGGTTCTGCAGAACAGGACATGTCTGGATGTTTCAGCCCAGTTTAGCTTCTAAGGCTGCTCAGTGGCAGTTCCATCTTATATGGCTTTTGATGAAAATACATTTTTACTGTCATTAAATGAGCCCAAACTCCAGGTGCTTTTATATTTAAACTGAGAACTTTCTGCTGCAGCTTTTATTGCACTGTAACAAACCTACATTGTCCCTCTGTCCCTTCTGATCTTTGTTCGTGTTGTTTTTATCTATTTTATTAATGTTTTCTTATTATGTATAGCTTTGACTCTTACTTCAGCTTGAATTGTTCTAGTAATAATGTCTCTATTCTTAAAAAAAAAAAAAAAAGACACTTAATTAAAGCAATCTGCAGCAGAGCGCGTCTCCAGCTGAGTCTCGTGTGCGCATGTGCAGAGAGCAGGCTGATCCTTGATCACTGTTGCGCACGATATTTTCCGACCCTGAGTTGAGACGCTGAGTTGCAGGTGGCTTTTTTTTCTTTTTTAAAGCTTCCTCGTTTTTCTGCTTTGATCTAATCTGGTCGAGCACAGACTGGCAGGTGAATTATCGTGGTCACTGATGTGCCGATTGCAGAAACTGCAGCTCAGAGAGCTGCCAACTCCTGATAAAAGATAAATAGCTCATACAAAGACAGCCTGGACAGTTGCACAGTGTTTTTTTTTTTTTTTTCCTTAAGTCTTGCTGCTCATCCTGCCACTGGTCACCTGTTTCTGAACCTGATGGGAGGACAGGAGACATTTCCTGCTGAAAAACAAAAGTATTTTTTTTCCTTCCTTGCATGCATATCACTTTATTATTAGATACTTTATGTAAATGAGTTGTTTCCTGTCTTTTTGTTGCCATGGCACAGTCTAATGCGCATTTTTACTTTGTAGATGTAAATATATATAAAATACACCATTTACCCCAGATCAAAGAAGCCTGTGAGCACATTTATTAATAGATTAATTTAGTGTAAGTCAGGCTTATTTCTGAATAACACTCCATAAATTAAAATACGCTTGTCATATGTGATCGTTTTTAAATGATGTTGACAATTAGCAGACGGATGTGTGTTTAGCATTTAAATAATCAGTTGAAATAATCCGGAGAGGTTTGGAATAACTGAAAGGTAAGAAGTGTTGTGACAGCCTCTAACATGTGCAGACTGTAGGCCGATCAGAGAATAATTGATCAATGACGTTCAAAAAATCAAGTTTTTTTATGGGATTATTTTAGAAATCACACACTTTTAGAGTAAATAGTTTCTGCTGTGATTTACTAATTTATTTAAACTGAAGAAGAATTGTGATTTTTTTTTTCTGATTATCATATTCTTCACACTTTCACATCCATATTACCTGCTCCTCTTATGAATAAAGTGTCGGGACTGAGTCTTTTCCACATAGCTGTGCCTGAAGGAGAAAATTCAGGATTCACAATTCATTTGATAATCATTGTAGCTCTAATCGTGTCTGTCTGTTTATCATTCATCAAGCCGGCTCCCTCAAAGAAAGCCTGGCTTCATAAACTCCTTTTTTATAGTGTAGTAACAGGTAACAGGTGTTTACAGTCTGATGATGCCAGCGCCACTGCAGAACCACGTCATCATATCTCTCACAGTGTCGATCGAACCTCTTCTTCATGTGCAGAGTTTCCTTACAGGACCACAGTGCACATAAGTGGGAGATTATATTTTTATCTCATTTTGCCCTCAGAAGACATGTATTAAAGCCACTCTATGTATTAAAACCACTTCTGACCACACAGGGTCAGCATCACACAGGAAAGTTCATAGTCAACCCCCCGAGATACCCGAATAGAACTGAGACAATCCAGCCCATAGTTGCTCATGTTAAAAGTTGTCTAGCGTTGAATAAAACTTGATTTTCTTACCTAAAGTTGTCTTCTTCTACCAGTTCAGATGCTACATAGGCTACGTGATGTAAACAACAATAAATCCACGTTGTTATTTTCTTTGTGGATACATATGCTATTTGTAGCAACTGCTAACGCTAATAGCCTACACCTGTCAGGATGTGCGTGAATATGTTCTGTCATCCAGCGTTGTCATGTTGGCGATTCGTTGTGCTTTACAGCTGCCGAGCAAACCGCTAATAACACGCTACGGCAACACGGTTGTTTCATGACAAACATTCCACGTTCATTAAATAATCATTAAACTGCCCCGAGTCCTGACATTGGCTGCCACCGCCAACATCTTTACCTTCTCTTTACCTTCTTCTCTCGACTGAGATGTAACCGAGAGAATCCGGTCATTTTTCAAAATAAAAGATTTTTCAAAATAAAATTTCATTCAAACTTGTATAATAAATAAAACTTAAAAAGTTAACTTTTTCTTGCGCAGCCCGGTACCAATTGATCCAGGTACCGGTCCACGGCCCGAGGGTTCGTGACCAGTCCTCTAAAAGAAAAAGCTATTTATTGCATCAGTTTAACAAACAAACTAGAACTTAATTTAGGAAGACAAGGCCATGCAGCCAACCACGGATGGGCAACAACATGCTAAATCAGCTAAATCAGCATGTCAGCCAGGACGAGGCGGAACAGAAGAAAGACGGGCCACAGGCCGTGACGCCATTTTTCAACCCGTCATGTAAGAGCTAGTCGTGCCAAGAAAATAATGCAAGAAAATCTTGGATTAGTCTCGAGCTATCTAAACATGACTCCACAAATATGCTTGTCTGTCTTATATTGAACTAATAAAAGTTTTTTTTTTTTTTTTTTTTTTTGTGCAGAGGTGATACAGTCAGAAGTCCTTTGAACCTCAATAAGACGTGCTGTAAAAAGTCCTCCTGATGCCCTGTTAATTTATGACAGCCATAAAACATTACAGGAACCTATTAGGAACAAAACACTGGTTGATCAACTTTGTGGACATTATAAATTATGACACACATATGCCCCTTCCAGTTCTGGAAAGTTACAAGCAGTAAAAAGTGATATTTGATCAGTCCTGAGGACGGTGCCGCATTCCTGCATTAATCACACCTATAAATAAATAAATAGAACAAACATCCTGCACTTTGAACAAACTTGGGTTGTGTTACCTGTGACGACATAAAATAAAATGTTAAGTTATCTCTAGATAAGAGAAAAATGAACTTGAAGTCTCGTGATGAACGGCATCTCATATAAGGAAGCCTCTCTCATATCTTTCTATTAGAGGCCTTAAGGAAGTGAATTTAAATACAACCCTAAGGTGATATCGAAAAGTTAATATTTACCATCAGGAAACATCAGGAACGTTCGCTCTTACACATTCAAAGTCACGGCGCTGCAGACGGAGAACAACAGGTGAGCGAATCAGAGAGACCGATGTATCGAGAGGAAAGGCAGTGTGTCTGTAATTTTAATGTCTTAGGAAAAAAATGTTTTACAGCAGGGTTCAAACAATCATTTCTGCTGGTTTTTTTTTTTTTTTTTTTTTTTTTTTGGTAAATACCAGAATGCTTTCTCTGTTAATTTACTGGTGGATCTTAGAGTCACGTCTGCAGCATCTGAGTAGGGGTATAGAGGAGGTGATTCATGCCCTCATCTGTAATTTCTGTGTGTTTTTGGCCCAGCAGCACCGGCTGACACGGATACGAAGCATCAGATGTCATGGGGGCTTACAGGAGATTCCTGCTGTCAGCTGGATTTCTCATAGCCATGTTTTTTATCTTCATCTCATCCTATAGATTCAAGGTCTCTCAAGAAAGGAGAGGTACGTTTGTGGTTTTCTTTATTGTCACTGTCCAGAAGTACTTGCTGTCCGTCCTGCTTTTTGTAAAAAACAAATATCCTCAGCTTTTCTCATGCCTGTAATTCAGGCCCGTCTGCCCGTGCAGTTAAACATCAGAGCTCATCATTATTTTGTTTCAGTTGTTTTTTAAACACATATTTCATGGTCATTGTTACAGCGGAGAGGATCCGTCTGAAGCAGCAGCTGAGGAAACAGCTGCTCAGAGAGCTGTGTCACGCTGACAAGGAGCCGTTTTCTGAGAAGACTCGCAGACTAGAAGACATGAGTCGGACGGAGCTGAAGCAGTTCATTGTGGACGACAAGCATCGCATCATCTACTGTTACATTCCCAAGGTACCAGATCTACGGTCCTCCTCTCTCCTGTTATATACCTGCATAGAATATTATCAGAAGTAGCCTTGCTAAATACAATGTTTTTATGATTTTTTTTTTTGACCATGCATATTTATTTCATGGTCTCTCTAACATATAGTCAAGAAATACAGAAACCTGGAACTCATAAATTTGAACAGAAATAAATCCTTATGTTTCCTTTTTTGATTCTATCTTGATAAACATTTATGGTAAACTGGAAAGTCGGATTGGATGCAAACGTTTGACCCTGTGTGCAACGATATATTCTGGTGAGCGTCTACGTGGGCGCCACCCACCACACCCCGTGACCCCACCCCCACCCCCCTCCATGTGTTCTGGTGTTGTGAGCGTGCTTTAGGACTGGGCAACGTGGCCTAAAAATAAAGTCCTTTTTAACACCATACCCGATTTTCAATATCAGTAGATTTACGGCTTTTTGACTGTAAATATTCTGTTCATCTGTGATCAATTTTTTCTATCAGGTCTTTTTCATAACATATTGAATACTGTTGGTAAACGGTTTTGTATTTTTCAGTTCAATTCAATTCAATTCAATTCAGTATTATTTGTATAGTGTCTATTACAATGCCAATTGTCTCTAGGTGCTTTACAGAGACCCAGAGCATGACCCCCAAGCAAATATCATTTACTAAAAATATATTATTAAATCCAAATAAATCATAATGACAGATAAAAGGTTCTGCATATTTTAGGGTGCAGTTTCCCTGTGCTTCTCACAGCAAGCGTCACACATTAGATTACTGGCCTTTTATTTATTTTTTTAATAATTAGCACTGGTCATAGAAAACCCCATATGTGTCACAAAATAAAAACCAAAGAACTCAGATTTGATCGTAAGAATGTGTGTACGACGGACAATTGGCAAGTCCCGTGCGACGACCGCTCCCCTGTCTATCAACGGTCTAGCTGTAGAATCAGTCCAGCTCTACAAATACCTCGGGACGCTAATTGATGACAGGTTGTCCTTCGATAACCAGATTGATGCCGTGTGCAAAAAGGCCAATCAGCGCCTGTACTTCCTCCGGAAACTAAGGAATATAGACATTGACACACGATTTATGACATTTTCTTTTATTTGCTGGTTCGGGTTAATTAGTCTCAAAAATCGCAGTAGACTCCAGGGGATGATCAAAATGTGCAGTAAAATTGTTGGCACCCCCCTGACAGAAATCTCGGCCTTGCATAAAAGCAGGTCCTTAAAGAAGGCAAGACTGGTCTTCTCTGACCCGAGCCACCCCTTGGCATCTGAAATTAGGTTGCTCCCCTCCAGACGGAGATTTCAGATGCCAAAAATAAGAACGAACAGATTTAAAAAATCCTGGGTTCCGGTGGTTATTGGCCTTTTAAATAATGAATAGTTTTTTACCCCCCTTTTAAGACGTACTGCACTGTGGGCAACTAAGCCAACTTAATTTTATCTCTGTTTTTATTATTTTATTGCTTTTTAATTGTCTTGTTCTTATCAGTGTTGTGCATTTTATTGTTGTGATTATTGTTGTTGTCACTGTTTTGCTGCTAATGCACTGTTAATTGCCCCCTGGGGACAATAAAGTTCTCTTGACTTGACTCTTGACTTGACTTGACTTGACAGGAATAATATACAGTGGTACCTCTATTTACGAAATTAATTGGTCTGGAAGTAGTTTCATAAATTCTGTAAGTAGAGACGTGTTTTCCATGTAAATGCTCTAATCCGTTCCAAGCCCCCCAAAATTCAGACATAAATTTTTTTTTATAAATCATAAAAATGCATCAAAACATGTAAAAAATACATGTTACCATTAGATTACTGCACAATAAGCATAAAATGAGAGTTGTACATAATAAAAAACCAAAAAAGAATAAAATTTATGTTATTTACCTTTTAACGGCTATCGTCCTCACATTTTCTCTCAGCAGTGGTTTTGCCTGACGTTTTGTAAAGAACTGATCCAAGGACGTTTGCTTTTGTCGGTGTTGTGGCAGTTTTATTAATTGCACAAATTAAAATTATAGATCCTTAACAAAATGCAACAGCAGAGCTCAAACTTTTAACCAGGTTTATTTCAGCTGAGCGCAACAGCGGGAACACAGTCATGCGGCCTGCAGGCTGGATGGTTGTGTCCGCCGTAATCCTCATTTACATCCCTTATATAGTAGTCTGATAGAACAAAGGGCAATTTACATCTCTTACACAAGGAAGTCTTATTGACCAAATGGCAGGAACTGATTCAATCAATTTACATGTCTTACAGCAAAGAAATCTTTGTTAATCAAAGGCAGGACTGGTTGATCAACATTTCGGTAGTGTGGAGACAGTCTTCCTCTCTGGGAAAGTTGTCACAATACACTGATAAAGGTGTGATAAAGCGATAGCCCGACTAGTGAACACTTTTTCTGGGGGATTCTTTTCAACAAATTCAGAAAACTTTGTGAAATTTTTCTAAAATGTCAAAAGGATGCCAGGAAGATGCTAGCCGATAGCCAATTGCAGAGCAGCTACAAATATGTTTACATTCGGTAAACTCTGGAAGTTGAGAGTAGCAGTGCGTACTGTATTTTTGCCTTTTGTATCCTGAAATTTCTTTAGTAAGAAGAGGCAATATTTTCCCGTTGAGACGTGTCGTAACCTGAAAATTCCGTATGTAGAGACGTTCGTAAGTAGCGGTACCACCGTATTATATCATTACAACAGTTATAACTCTATTATATTGTCAGGGGTACATTTTTTTTCGTTCCTGCGAAAACACTCAGAACCACCAGTGTTTTTATGAAGCCTGGAAACGTGTAAATGTTGCTCTGTTCATCACAAATTCATTCTGCTCACGTGCCATGAATGAGGCCCGGTGTTTTGCAGCAAAAACCACCCTTGAAAGGAAGAACAGATCCGGCTCTCTTTAAGAAGACCGTCCCTAACAGACGTTTGCAATGACATTAATCAAGAGTTTGTTCTGAACTTTGTATGGTTTCATTTGGTCTACATATTATCTTGAGGCAGGGATGTAACGATATAGAAAATTTGATATCTCAATTATAGTGACTAAATTATCACGGTTTACGATATTATCGCCGTATTCTTCATTGCTGTACAAATGTCCAAAAAACACATACATTTAAATAATTTCACAAAATCTTGTGATTTTCTTGTCATACTAAAACATTAGAAGCCAAAATTTTGTCAAAATGAAACTTTCACATTAAAAGGGCAAACAACTGGCACAGAAAGAGGTTTTATTTTAAATGAACAAAATAAATAACAGGAACAAAGCTTATTTGTCTGGTTCAAATTTAAATAAACACTTTAACAACCATAGCAGGTCAAAATATGCAAACAATTATCAGTAACAAAAATTATAGTGCAATTTCAAATGAAATAAACTTTGGACTTTAAGATGAACCTTAAATAAGTATAAATGTGCAAATAAAGAAACAGTTGTTTAGGAGCCAAATATGTTGTTCTGAATTGTAGTTCACTCTGTGTGTCTGTGGGTGTCGCTGTGTTGTTACCTGAGCGTCAGGTATAAAGGTAGCTGCCTGTTATTGGTTAGCTGTTGGACCCGGAAGGGCAAAAGGTTTTTGACCGCTGTGGCGCTAACTATATAAAACTAACTATATAAATTAATATTTTAACTGCATCAGGACATCGTACCGGTCCTTTTTCGATCGACACGCAACAGTAACGTTTCGAAATGCGAGTTAGCAAAGCGCATCAACCAGGTTACTCTTGGTGAAACATCTCAGTAGCTTGAAGCATTAGCCTTAGCTCCTTCAAGTTGCTTGTACAAATTACAATAAAATGTAAACAAGTCCTCTGCAGACAGGATAACTGTCCTCCACCAGTTGTCCCTCTGCATTCTTAAAATAAAAAAAATAAAAAAATGCCTAGACCTCGGATTTCACCATTTTAGTGGGTTGGTAAATGTCCTGCATGCTATCACCACTTTGTGCCATGCTAACGTTAAGATACCGATGTTACAAGCTACATATTCACGTGAGACACAGTCGCGAGTCGCTCGCAGACTTGAATGAGGCTGATATTACACATCCTGGTAATCGACCGCGATAATGAGATGAAGTCAAAGATAAACGGTAATCGTTCAATCCCTATTTTGAGGTCAGCTGTTATGGATGTTTCTGAGGCCAATGCCAGTTATTAAATCATGGCCAGTTATTGGCCAACCAACCGTTCAACACCATCACAAAGCACCAGCATGACTCTTTCCTGTATGTCTTCTCTAGGTGGCGTGTACCAACTGGAAGAGGGTCATGTTCGTCCTCAACCAGAGTCATCCGTATCCCGACCCTGCGTCCATTGATCCTAACTCTGTCCACAGACCGGACTTGTTCCGTGTCCTGAGCAGCTTTCCGAAGGCAGAGATCAAGGTTCAGTTCATACAGTCACATATGGACGGACTTGAAAGTAAAAAAAGAAAAACAACAACACAGCACTAACGTGTAGTTACTTTTCTCTGCAGGCGAAGCTAAAGCTCTACACCAAGTTCCTGTTTGTCCGCGACCCGTTTGTCCGTCTCATCTCCGCCTACCGAGACAAGTTCCAGAATAACAATCAGTACTACTACAAGAATTTTGGCAGGGACATCCTGCGTCTCTACGGTAAAAAACCTAATCCACCAAAGACGGTGGATGAGGCGTTTGCAGCCGGCTTGCGTCCCTCATTTTACAACTTCATTCAGTACCTGCTGGACCCGAAGACAGAGAAGAAGGAGCCCTTTGAGCCCCACTGGAAGCAGATGTACCGCCTGTGTCACCCCTGCCTCGTACAGTAAGAACACTTTTTTTCCGGGTGCCCTGAGTCTCCCGTCGTAAAACAACAAGACGCAGCTCAGAATGATTTTGGACCTCATCATAAGTGTAGATGAAAGTTTAGTTCATTTTCTCTTTCCAGGTACGACTTTGTTGGCCACCAGGAGACTCTTCAGGAGGACGCCGAAGAGCTGCTGAAGATGCTGAAGCTGGAGGATGACATTAAGTTCCCTCTATCCTATGAAGAAATGACTTCTGCTGATTCTGTCGCGGACTGGTTCAGAACGGTTCCCCTGGAGGACAAGAGGAAGCTGTACAAGATGTATGAGGGGGACTTCAGACTCTTTGGCTACAGGAGGCCAAGCAACCCGTTTGTGTGGTCGAGATGAAGTCAGGAGCAGGAAAACTGTGTTGATTTAAATGACAATTACTGGACTATAAAAATATGCAAATGTGACTTAATATTTAATATTCTGGTGTTCTGATTGATGTTACAACACTGGCTGGACTCAGGAGTGCATCTCAAATCACAGACCAATCACAGCGGGGCTTCAGAGGCCTTCAGAGACTCCATTCAGCCTCCACCGGATAAGAGGAATGTGTGGATAAGAGTGAAGGCCATCACAAAGTCTGTATAGCTCCTTTCCCTCCTGACACTTTTTGTTTTGTTTTGTTTTATGCTTCCAGCGTGGGAATAAACTTTGTTTTTGTCCAAACAACTCCTGCCAAACTGATTATACCACTGATTCATTTATGTCCTGTTCCCTTTGATGCCTCCTCATCCCTCCTCCGGTGAAGGTGTCCATCCCTAATATTATCTTTATCACTTGTTATGATGAAGCTAGTTGCTCATTGTGTATTTTTTTTTTTTTTTTTAATCCCCTGTTTTGCTCCACACTACACATTTATGCTTTTCTCCAGTTCAGTCCACCTTACCTGCTTGGTACTTGGCTGACAGTTTGGACCCCCGGCATCATGCAGAATCATGCTCAAGCACACGGGAACGCACGTGCATGAGGTTAAGACGTCATCTGATGTCATCCTGTCACTGAATAACACTTTTATTCTCAAACTCAAACATGTTTTTCAAAATGCCCAAAAGTAAACTATGTGACTGTGTGAGAAGTTTTGGTATTTGGAAGTAACTGCAGGCACCCAAATCTGTTCTCTCAAGCACGTGAAAAGTAAATGTTCATGATTTGTCTGTTTTAATGAGAACTTTTTTCTTGTCTTGACCTACATTCCTGATCTATCACAAACTCTCAAGGTCACGCACCAGATTAGGTTATGGGTAAACGTCTGGGTAAAGTATTGCTGCATGAGTCTTCTCTCTCACCTGGACTATAATGGCGACAAAAAAAAAGATATTTATGAGAATTTCAGTGCAAAAGCTACATGTCACAAACACGGATATCAACCTCTGGGTCATTTTCAAATTAAAAACACTTGTGGTCTCTAATGCAGTCTCCGTTAATGTAAAAATACTTCTTTCAAGCATAGATTAGAACAAAAATGGTTAAAAGACAATCGCATCTTTGAAGAGCTGTCAATGCAGTGTTTCTATTATCACTAATTCAAACACTAACATGATCAATAGTTTAACAGATACCCCGTTTTAGTAACTGGTGACATCAAGACGAAAGCATCAGACCGAGTGTTAGATCCACTCAGGGTGCGTCTGAGACCACAGCAGGGCTGTGACTCACATCTGCCACTGACAGGTAGGTCAACATTAAGTCAGCTGGCTGTAGGTGAACGAGTCAGAGGGTTATAAAGCAGATTTGATTAACTTGAAGATACGGTTCAGTTTAGAAGTCACCGCTCGTCCCTTTTTGTTTGCATACACGACATCCACTCAGTAAATACGTCTCCCGTGTTGAGTATTGTCCAACCCGGCCTTCCATCCTAATTAATTTACTCTCCTACAGAATGAATTAGTCTGGTTCCTTTGGATTTGACTTAAATTTCCAGGGAGGCAGCACCAACGAAGAAGAAAAAAAAAAAGCTTCAAAATTGCTATAATTTCACCTACATGCTTTGTGTTTAATTGTAACTTACTGAAAGAAGAGCAGGAAGGAGGCGGGGAGTCTCTCTGTGCAGTCAGTATCAGCTTCTCCAGTCCTGCACGGGTATGATTTCGTCTACAGGGCTCATGCATGTCGTCCCAGTGAAGAACACACGGTCTCCAGGCATGTTTCTGCTGGCTGATTGACTTTCTCTCAGAGAAGTCAGATCTTCTGCTCAAGATCTTTGCAGTAAGGTAAGTATGCAGTAATGGGTTTTAGATGTAATAGCGAATGTTTCTTTTCTAATGCTTTCCACATATTTTGTTCTAAACTCATGGCTTCAAATTAGGTGGGTTTTCTTTTTCTTGTTGTGTATATTTATGTGTGCGTTACTTGGCAAGTATAAAACGCTCAAATTGAACAATAAAGAGTGTCCAAACTTCAAACCGGTACTGTTTATATCTCTTTTTAAATAATGGGGGGGGGGGGGGGGGAAATAATGACCAAATGGAGCTTACCTTCAGGAGACGTTTTTATTCACCAGGACCAGTGGCACGTGGTGAAACTCCGGATGCCATGCCGGCATGCAGAGAATTCCTTGTGTTTCTCGCATTTTTGGAAACATTTTTTCTCATTATGTTGTCCTTCGACAACTGGGACACGTCGCAAGGAAAGAGAGGTATGTTCTGTGCTTCTGTGTCCTTGTTAGATAAGCGTGCGCTTCAGTTCTGTCGTTGCTGCTTCGTTCTTCACTGCCTTTAAGTGTAATGAGGTGTCACAGTGTCACAAAGCTCAAACCATAGGCTGATCAAATGTCTCCTGGCTTTTATCTCCATCTCGTCTCCTCCCTTCACTACAATCTTGTATACAACCTGTCCAGGACCCTGCCTGCAGTCCAGCAAACAGATGTGTGTTTTAATTATTATGATTTTTTATTACTTATTTTACTGGAGAGATGATCTACCAGCAACAAAATCTAAGAAAGCACCTGATAAAAAAGACGTGCGACAGTGACAAAAAGTCTTTTTCAGAGGGGGGGCAAAACGACAAAATGTATGACAACTTCATTGTTGATGACTCTCGAAAAGTCATCTACTGTTTCATTCCCAAGGTGATACGCACACATGAACACACACTCACAATGCAAACAGCCTCATTTTTAAGTGTTCATATCTTTTTTAGACTTTCCAGGTTCGAATGGTGAGAAATGATTATATTGGTGTTTGTGCCAAAATTTGATCTTAAATTGATCTTTATGAGTGTGAAAATGCACCAACCTGCTACACATCTGCTAAACTAAGGCTGAATTCCAATTCCTTCCTTAACCCTCAATCTCAAAGCTCACCCATAAACCCTCAATCTTGGCTCTCCAAATTAAGTGTCAGGGCTGTCTTATGACTTAGAAATGGGACACCCCTTGAGTGCAATTACATTTTGAGACTGTTGGGGGCGGCCTTACGCCAAAGCTACGTCCAGTCTGTCAAGAAAACAACAACAACGAAGAAGAAGACGTAGAAGAAGAATAAGATTATATATATATATATACACACACACACACACACACATATATATATATTATATATATATATATATATCACTTAAGTTTTTACATCAATAGCTATGGCGTTGTACTGCCAAAAACACTGCTTTTATGCATTCAGTGTTTTCTTTTCTGTCTGTTTTAGTCACATGATGACGTTTAGTGGTACCAGGTATTAAAATGAACAAGAAAGTGAAGAAAAAATGGTGGTCTAATAATTTTTTCCATGACTGTATATATATATATATATATATATATATATATATATAAAACGAAGACAGTAAGATAGTTTTGTAACATTTACATCTTTATTAACTACAAAAATACTTTTTTCAGCGCCATCCTTTTCGAAGACGTCTTGGCGAAAATACGCAATGCCTTCTGGGTAGCCCTTACTTCCAAGGGTGGTGCCGGAGAATCTCAATATTGTGAGCTATACAGCCCTCAAACTTGTCCATCAACTTGACCTTCCCGGGCCAATGCCCATAAATCTGACATTTCCAGTCCCATAAAACCTCCTGCTTGATCAAAACATTTTTTTTATAGTTGTATGTTTAAAGAGATACACCACAAGCAGTGTCATATTAGATTAGCCTTCAGGACTGCAATTAGGCTTTTTTATCATATACATATATATATATATATATAATATATATATATTTTTTTTTTTGTTGTTGTTGTTCTTCTTCTTCTCCTTCTTTGTCGTCTTCTTGACAGACTAGATGTAAAGCCTTGGCCTTGGGCTTGGTCTTGGCCTTGGGCTTGGGCTTGGCCTTGGCGTAAGGCGGCCCCCCACAGTCTGAAGATGTAACTGCACTCAAGGGGTGTCCCATTTCTAAGTCACAAGATAGCCCTTACACTTACTTTGGACGGCCAAGATTGAGGGTTAAGGGAGGAATTGGAATTGGCCCTAAGATGGCGAGCTTTTTGAACGTTGCTAAGCTTGGAGAGTCCTCTTCTCCTTCTTATTTGCAGGTGGCGTGCACCAACTGGAAGAGGATTATGTTTGTCCTGAAGCAGGGCAAGCCATATCCTGACCCCGCATCCATTGATCCCTCCCTCGTCCATGGGTCCAATAAGTTCAATTTACTGAAACACCTCCAAACATCAGAGAGGAAGGTCAGTTTCTGGCACCGGCCCTCAAAAAAAAAGGTGCAATGCATATGTTCTGCATGCGTCATGTAAAAGTATTTAAATGCATGTGCACAAAATCGACATTCTTCATCCTCACATTAGCTTGTGGCTATATATGTCTACATGATGTACGTATTTCATGTATTACCAGTGTCTAGGGATGTAACATGGCACTTTATTCCCTTTGAACCAGTTCCTAATGTGATTTCAGGGCTACTTTGTGTAGTATACATTGAAATCAGACCAACTGACATGCGCAGATCAGCGTTGTGAAACATCTGTGCCAGTCCAAGCTGCTGTAAAAAATAATCCTCTCTGGCCAGCCTGCAAAATTATGTGCTAGTAAACCAGCTGAACCACAGCCAACCCATAACCTTCCCGGGACAATGCCCATAAATGTGACATTTCCAGTCCCATAAAACCTCCTGCTTGATCAAAACATTTTTTTATAGTTGTGTATTTAAAGAGACACACCACAAGAAGTGTTATATTAGATTAGCCTTCAAGAGCACAATTAGGCTTTGCTTCATGTCCAGGTTATACTAGAAACTGTATAAGTCTATCTTGGCATCCAGGACAGTATGTGGATGTGCTTGTTGCTGGGAGGTACAGGAGCTCTCCAGTCAGCTTGACAGGAGACTTAAAAAAAAGAAAAAAGTAACAGTGACACCACCTAGTGGCAGCAGTCAGAAACTGCATAAGTTTTTAGGTAAAACTGCATTTCATCCCAGTTCTGATGTTTCTTTATAGGTTTGCCTTACTTGTCACCCTGCTTTTTGATTCAGCCCAGCTCATATGTGTCACATTTTATTCTAGCGGGTTCAGCCAAAGTTAACCCAAATCTCCCAGACACTCAGGTCAGCCCACAAGACTTCTCTAGACGTCACCTTTGTTTCTGGAGCTGTTGCAATGAACAGACTGGAGTGGACTTTTACAGCAGGTACTTACAGTCTTTGCTCTGCAGGAAAAGCTGAAGAAATACACCAAGTTCCTGTTTGTCCGGAACCCATTTGTCCGTCTCATCTCTGCTTACCGGGACAAGTTCCAGTACAGAGCGGACAATGAGTACTTCTACCGGAACTTTGGAAAGGTGATGCTGAAGCTCTACGGCAACCAGTCTGATCCACCAGAGACGATGAGCGAAGCACACGCGATAGGCAACCTCCCCACATTTAACCACTTCATCCAGTACCTGCTGGACCCTCAGACTGAGAAGGAGCAGCCTTTTGATATCCACTGGAGGCAGATGCACCGGCTGTGCCACCCCTGCCTCGTACGGTAAGAAGGGTCCACCATCGTAAAAACGATCAAGAAGAGCTCTGGAATAGATTCTAGATATCAGTGAAGGAATCAACGCTCGTGTAAGGCTGTGGTTTGTTTTCTCTTTCCAGCTATGATTTTGTTGGCCACCAGGAGACTCTTCAGGAGGACACTGAAGGGCTGCTGAAGATGTTGAAGCTGGAGGACGACATTAAGTTCCCTCCATCCTATGAAAATATGACTTCCTCTGATTCTGTCATGGACTGGTTCAGAACGGTGCCACTGGAGGACAGGAGGAAGCTGTACGACATCTATGAGGAGGACTTCAGACTCTTTGGCTACAGAAGGCCAAATGATTTTTGACAGTTGGGAGATGGAGACTTGATTTTTTTTTCTTTTTTATTATCAAAATAAATAGTTTTTACAGGAGAGCAGCACTGTGGCTTAGTGTTGCCTCACAGCAAGAAGGTTCCTGGTTTTAACCTCAGCAGGGGTCTTTCTGTGTGGAGTTTGCATGTTCTCCCCGTACTTGTGTGGGTTTCCTCCGGGGTACTCCGGCTTCCTCCATCAGTCCAAAGTCATGCATGTCCGGTTCATTGGTGGTTCTAAATTGCCCGTAGGAGTGATTGTGAGTGTGAGTGGTTGTTTGTCTATATGTGGCCCTGTGATGGACTGGAGACCTGTCCAGGGTGGACCCCTGCCTTTCACCCTAAGAGAGCTGGGATAGACTCCAGCAGATCCCCGTGACCCTGCGGAGGATTAAGCGGGCATAGATGATGGATGGAATTTTTACAGGGACTCCAAAGTTGCAGCATGTTAAGAGAAAGTGACACTGGCAGCAAATCACAAACTTGTCAACCCACTCTTGTGTCTCCACTCTGAAACTGTAAGAAGTTGGATTCTTTTGGGTGAGAAATCAGCTTCTGGACTAGAACTGTCTGGGAGGATGGAAATGCCTTCCAGCCGTAGCCAGCTGCTAACTTTTACACCTGCAGATGTGTAAAAGTGAATCTAATGTAGCAAGCTGATCTCTTCTGGGGGGGCTGCATCGTTTACCCTGGCGAAGGCTCAGATGTGGTAACTTAAATAAAGAACAGATAAAAAATTAAACTTTTTTTTGTCTTTTTTGTTTTCAAACAACTTGGTAAGTTATTAACAAAGCAAACAGATAACTTTAATTAGTGTTATATGTGTTTTGAATACTATAAATCACAGATGTTTGATGACTCATGGAGTTGAACCGCCTACGTCACATGTGTCAAACACAAGGCCCGTGGGCCAAATGTGGCCTGCCACGTCCTTTTATGTGGCCCTCGAGAGATTGTGCATTATTGGCTTACATATTGAACCAATATTTTAAGACTTTAAATAAGCTTTAAAGCGCATATTGAGAATAAACTACATCTCCCATAATGCATTTTGTCGTTACCCACAACGATAACAGTATATCACCATTAACGAGACATCAAGACGATTTTCAGAACTAATGGACTTAAGAAAAACCTCTACAAACTAACCCCAACATGTCCAAGAAAAGAAACGCAAACACGGAGCTAAGTATGCTAAATTTAGCTCACAAGAAAAACAAAGAATTGCTTTAAACATCACCCGTGCGAGAGCAGGTTTACAACCACAAACCCTGAGTTTAATATAATAATGAGTTAAATATACATAATAAAAACAGAAACCGTTATTTAACAATATATTAAAATGTAGTTTAATTTATTTTTATTTATATTGCATTTTGTTACATTCATGCCGTCAATCTGGCCCTTCGAGGGTCACCGTGATGGAGATGTGGCCCTCAGTGAAAATGAGTCTGACCCCCTGACCTACGTGGACCTCCTTCACTACAGATGATTGTTTTTGCTCATTTGTGCAGACTTTTCCTAAATTTGTTTTGTCGTTTGCATTTTAATTTTATGTTTGAAAACTGTTTCACATCGTGCAAATTTGTTTTCATATTTGTAAATTTGGTTGCACCTCTCGGCCACCACAGAAAGGAGGTGTGGTTGTGTAAATAATCCTGTTGGACAGTGTTCTAAATCTAAAGTTAATATTTACCAACATATTCATATTCATTTTTATCTTCTTCTTTCAACCTTCATTGGTCGTTTTCCAAGTCGTTAAACTGCAAACGAAGTGAAGAGCAGTAGAGCGTTACGAGAATCAAACAGTCTGTGGCTGTCTTTACAACAAGGTGAGTGATGTGACCATCAGTTATGAATCATTTTTAGGTTTCAGAAAACTCTTGTAGAGTCAGTATTCAAACAATCATTTCGGCTGCTTCGCTTTTATTGATTTTTCTTTCAGGGGAACGAGACTTCAGAGATCATGGCAGCATCCAGAAAGTTCCTGTTGTACATTGGATGTTTTGGATCTCTGCTTTATATATTCATTTCATCCTACAGATGGAACTTTTCTCATGAAAAGAGAGGTACGTTTGTGCGACGCACGTCTGTAAAATGCAGTGTATCCTGGACTTTGACAAGAGCAAAGTATCTATTGTTGTATATTGATGTCCTCTGCCTTTGAAATTAATTGGGAAATACAACATTTCAGTACTCATTATTTAATTTCAGCCACTTTTTAAAAATGTTCATTGTTACAGCAGAGAGGATCCGTCAGCGACAGGTTCAAAGGAAGCAGCTGCTCAGAGAACTGTGTCATGGTGATAAAGAGACAAATTTTACTGAGAGGGATCAAACATTAGAAGACATGAGTCAGAGAGAACTGAGGCAGTTCATTGTGGACGACAAACATGGCATCATCTACTGTTACATTCCCAAGGTACCACATCTACGATCCTTCTCTCTACTATTATATATTTACACATATCTTTCTTCAAAAGCAGCTTTGATAAAATGTGGCTGGTGTTTGTTCTCTCTTTGTGAAGGCTGTTGAAGCAGAGGGGAATGTTTAGCTAATCTTTTCACATTAAAGTTTCCTCCATTTCTGTTTTGATCCATTCTTCTTCCTGGATGGGTTCAGGTGTGTTATTCAGTGTTTGTGGGTGTGTGTCGGTGTGTGTGTGCTGGGTCATCTTTACCATGTCTCTGTATCTGCATATGCGGTCTTGCTGCTGAATGTCTTCGTGTGTTAAAGATGTGTCGAGATGAGTTTTGATTAAAGTAAAGTAATTTATTTATTCAATCTGACTCTATTTGATTAAAGATAACTTTACCATGAAATATGAATGAGATTTATTATTTAACCAGTTGTAAAAGAATACAAGCCTTTTAAGAATTCAGTTCTGTGGTTAAGAGATCTGACATCAGTCTTAGTTCAGGGATGGCAGATATGAGTTAAACAAATCACTCAGCGACCTTCTGAACATGGAAGAACAGGTAACATGTCACTGCCGGGCTGGGGGCAGGGCACATGACCGGGCCCTTAAAATCCAATAAAGCTTGTGACTACATCACAATAAATCACAATAAAGCTTGTGATTACATTGTTTTACAACACACAAATGCCCGCAACAGCGGGGCTTACAAGCATTACTACGTTTTTGACACATAGCTCAAAGCATTTGATAGTAAGAGTTCAACACCACGAAGAGCGACCATGTCATTTTGAAATCAATCAAACCTGTAGTATTATGGCATAATATATTGTCTAAAATGTATTCAGTGGTATGCGGATGTGACGTCACACGGGAGACGCACCAGTTATTGTTTTAGTTGCTACCAGCATTCATTCATTCTGCTCGGTACTAAGTGCCGATTTCGCCTGATGTGTTTCCATTGCTGTTAATAAATACCAACTCCGAGCATGTTGTTATGGAAAAAATAAGATCCGATCTCATTGAGAAAATCAGAATAGAATTTATTAAAGAGAAAAGAAACAAAAATACAAAAATCTTATGTGCACATAAGGAGAGCTGTCAGTCAGTGCTCCACAGAATACTGAATGAGGACTCTGTCTGAACAGAGATGAGGCTTTTCTTTTATACCAAGACAAAAGGTGTTGATACTTCTACAGGTTTTTGCATACAGAGTGGATCACAGCAGGTAGTGGTGAAGGCAAAGGGACATTTGTCTTAAAACAGACTGGATTTAGGGACGTTATATAATTCCTTGATCAAGAAGTTATTTACTTGATGTTAATTGAATTTAAGAATGTTTCATCAGAATCACAGCTGACTCCTGCTGTGTCTCCTTGATCAATGAATCACAGCTGACCCCCGTGCTTGCCTTTTGTCACACATTATAATGTGTATTGGTCTTAAGACAAATCACTTTTAAACATATTATTGAAGACAAATAAAATGAACAAAATTACAAGATGAATAAACCAAATAAAAATTTCCTCCACATCGTTGTACAAGCCTTTTTGCAAGAGTAACCCGACAAAACTGACATGAAGTCTAACCAACCATGAGAACAATAAAAACATTAGGCTACCTGGCCCCTAATAATATTAATGTTTGGCGGTCGGGCTACTCCGATAACAACCACATCAACAGTTTACAACTGTGAGAGACCGAGCAGGCTGGCAAAAAAGGAACAACAGGAAATATCAAAAATAAAGGATTTTATTTATCCAACTTAACAAAAATGTAGACAAATTTAAAATTAGCTCATAAAAGAGGTCAACTAAATCAAACTAAGCTTTTTAACAAATGAACACACCAACAACATAAACTAACTGACCTGACTCAACACACAAGAGGGCTACATATATAATGGCTGATCAAACCATTGACAAACACACACAGGGGGTTGACAAACAATACAATCACACTAAAGTAATTACAAAACCTAAACAACCCATTATTCAAATATACAAAATAAACCTTTAACCAAAATAACTAACATACAAAATATCTAAACCAAAATTATTAACTCAAAAGTTAACATCTCCCCTTTCATGGAGTATTAAACATGGTGCAATCTAAGTGGCTGCATCTGGTCTTGATTGGCATCTGTCCTTGGGCCCCAGAGACTCCAGCCACAGCAACACCACAGAACTGGCAACTCAAAGAAACATAAATCAACAAACAAACCAACCAAATTAACTGAACAAAAGTTAACTAAATGCGTGCACTTCAAATAGAACTGAAGTACAGTCAAACTAAAACATGTGGATAATTATTCAAATAATACCTGTAACAAAATATATCAAAATATTACCGACATGTCCTGTGATGTGTGGCAGCCAATGCAGCCATCACAACAACTAACTCACATATTGTTTTCAGTCTCAGTGAAATTGTACCTGTGAATCTGACTCCCTGACCGTGGTGCCAGTTCTGGTGGGCTTGACCCGCTGCCAACAATGTCAGGTTCATCTCCAAGACGATATCTATCCAGCTTTATTAGTTTAGTCTTTTCCTGCGCTCTTTTCTTTCTTTTGTTTACTCTTTGTTGCTCCACTTTTATGCTTGTATGAACTGCCACTCATGATTAGATTAATCCGTGATCCACCTAGTCTGCACCACATAGACTCTGTTGACTAGTGACTGATGATGACGCTGTTAGACGGCTGTTAATGACGATTTTACCCAAAATACATTTGGAGATCTTACCAGCGATCCAGTTATAAATTTACATTGTAAAGTTAACTGGGAGAGTGAACATGAAGCCAGCCATGCAGCACAACATTTAATTCACTGTGTAGAAACCTACATCACCAAAGCCAGTCTTAAATTTTTTTTGGGCCAACCATGATTCATTCTAGCTGGGGCAACCTATATATAACCTCGTACGTGACATATAAGCTTTTTGCGGGTTGCGGGTGGTCTGACCCGCTACCCTCAACTTGCGATCGCAAGATACCAAGTTTGCAGAAAGGGCAAAAGACACGCCCATTGCCACACCTACAATGTGAGTAAGGGAGTCGGCATAATGGGGTAGTGGTTTTATAAAGTGAGCGGAAGATAACGGTTAGTGGAGGTTCCTAAACCCGCAATTTGCGGGTAGCGGCTAGCAGGTAGTCTCTGTTGTCTGTTCTAGTTCCCCCTGTTTCTAGTCTACCTTGTTCCTGTTTTACTTTGAAGGTTTCTCTTGTCCTCGTGGTTTTCCGGTTTACTTCCCTCTGTGATTACCCTGAGTGTTTGCACCTGCCTCTCGTTTATTCCTTGTTGTATTTAAGTCTTGTCTTCCCCTCTTTCGTTGCGTGATCATACCATCATGTTCCCTGTGTTCCTGTCTGTGGATTTTCCCTACCTTTGGATTTATCTGGTTTTGGTTATTGAGTTTTATTTTTGTGAGCCGTGATTAAAGTAGTGATGGCAAGATGAAGCATCGTGAGGCATTGTACCACTTCAGCCAATTGGTTCGAGAAAGGGTTCATTTCTTGAAGCTTCATATGCACATATAACCACCTACTAGTCAGGTTTATAATGGAACTACAGAGGGGGCGCACTGAATATGCTTGTGCTGCTTGGACAATGATGACCATTAAAGGGGTGATTTAATGCATTTTTATTCAGAAATAGTAATTTTTCCACAGTTTTTGGTTTTAACCGATTCCCTTTTTTAGACACAATCTCTCCAGCTTTGGAGAACACCCTTTCGTATGGCGCAGAGGATGTTGGGGTGCATAAAAATGTTTGTGCCATCATGTACACATGGGGGTACAGTAATTTTTGTTTCTCCCAGTATGTCAATGGGTTTTCCTGCTGGTTTATATTTGGTTCGGCAAGGTAGCGCTGGACCTCCACAGTGGCATCAGCAGGGACATTTTGAGTCCTCCTTGCCTCCATTACGTTGGTGTCCAAACAATGCCGCAGTTTGCTACCTAGGAGGAAACCACAGATCATGTTAGTAAGTGTTCTAATTGCAATAATTGATCTAAAAATGTAAAATTATAGACTACCTCCAGTGACATCATGAGAGGTGGAAGCCTGAGGAGTTTCCTCTCTGCCTTGTGTTGATCTTATGAAAGTGGCACACAGCTTTGCTCGCTTTTGTTGGGCTGAAAAACCCAATAACCTTATATCTGGGGTCCAGGAGTGTAGCAAGGGACATGATGCTGTAAAGTGTGTAGCTTCTCCCAAGGTTGCCTGATAAGCTGGTCTCCTATTTGTAATGCTGGTGGTGGTGGTGCTCTTTCTCATTTCATCTTGTAGACTTTGTTCAAGCATTGTCATGAGAGGTACCACTTTAGATGCAGACACTTTTTCTTCAGAGGAGAGCTCCACAGTGGCATCATAAAATGGAGACAGCATCGAAAGGCGCCCTCCAACAATCTGAAATTCCTCAGGTGTTAAGAAGGGGAAGTCATGTTGCAAGCCTGCTAATGCTGCTCCTACTGGCTCCCTCAGCTCAACCAAATGCTGCAGCATCAAATATGTGCTGTTCCATCTAGTGTCCACTTCTTGCATAAGTTTCATATTTTGCATCCCCAGAGATGCTTGCACTTGTGTAAGATTCTCCTTTAAAGACAAAAGTGAGTAGGCCGTTAAATCACTGCAGTAGCAATACAGACAAACTATAAGCTTTATTATATATTGGAATAAAAGGAAAGAGCATACCTTTGCAGAGGTGCTGCCAAACTCTATCCACACTCTGAACTGACCGCAACTCGCCTACAAAAACCCACATTTTGAATGGAGCCTGTGGCGTTTATAAAGCTGTCAAACCCCGCGCCATAATCTGAACCATTTCCCGAAGCAGTCACGTGGTATAGCCGGGCAGAGAAGCTTCGGACGTCATCGCTTTCGGCTCCTCCGCTAAACGAAGCAAGCCTCGATACGCGCTTCCCAGAAATGCCCCCTCCATTACTCGATACACGCTTCGAAGCCTCGGCACGCCACGTAACATCACTAGAATAAAGGATGCTTTTGTTGGAACCACCTTCCTCTCCTGCCTTACTGGCTCCACCTCACCATCCAGCCCACACAACACTACGACAGTTAGATAGACAGGTGTCATTAATCAAAGACAGAATATACACAGTGATTAGATCCAGTCTGAGGCAGGCTTTCTTTGTTTCTGAATCACATTTTCAGTCTGAGGGTCAGACAGTCTTACAGCTGGTTGGATATTCAGGTTGTGGAGCAGATGTTTCAGGGCTTATATCTACCCTGTGAAGTGGTGTATTTTACAAATATTGTTTGAAAAAGGTTTTCAAGAAGAACAAAATTGCTGAAAAACAGTGACTTGTGGTCACACTAGTTTCTTTGCCACAGTAAACCCATCACAAAGACTCTTCTCTGTATTCTATGTTCAGGTGGCGTGTACCAACTGGAAGAGGGTCATGTATGTCCTTAACCAGAGTGAGCCGTATCCTGACCTTTTATCCATAGAGCATACATTCATCCACACCCCGACCATGTTACCTGATCTTAGCCGCTTTCCAAAAGCAGAGATGAAGGTCAGTTCATTCAGTCACGTCTGAACAGACTTGAAAGTTACAAATATAGAACTGATGTGTTGTTTTTTTCTTTGCAGGTGAAGCTTAAGCACTACACCAAGTTCCTGTTTGTCCGTGACCCATTTGTCCGTCTCATCTCTGCCTACCGTGATAAGTTTCAGAATAACAAAATAAATCAATACTTCTATAAGAATTATGCAAAGGTTATGCTGAAGCTTTATGGCAACCTTCCCGATCCACCAAAGACAGTGGGCGAGGCGTTTGAAGCAGGCGTGCGTCCCTCATTTTACAACTTCATTCAGTACCTGCTGGACCCAAAGACAGAGAAGAAGGAGCCCTTTGAGCCCCACTGGAGGCAGATGTACCGCCTGTGTCAGCCCTGCCTCATAGAGTGAGCTTCTTTGATTTATCCTCTCATTCTCTGTCATTAAACAACAACAACACAGCTCTAAAACTGAACTTTGATCTTATTAATGATTAAAAGCCTTACTAAACATTTGGCTTGTTTCTCTTTGCAGCTATGATTTTGTTGGCCACCAGGAGACTCTTCAGGAGGACACTGAAGAGCTGCTGAAGATGCTGAAGCTGGAGGATGACATTAAGTTCCCTCCATCCTATGAAAATATGACTTCCTCTGATTCTGTCATGGACTGGTTCAGAACGGTGCCACTGGAGGACAGGAGGAAGCTGTACAACATCTATGAGGGGGACTTCACACTCTTTGGCTACAGAAGGCCCAAAGAATTGCTTGATGGTTGAAATTAATTCAGGAATTAATGATAACTTCATTGTCTTAGTCCACAATCGCAGCTGATGTCATTTTAATGCACAATAAAGCTTCACAATTGCCTTAAGGTCTGTTTGTTTTATCAATCATATAATCTGAGCAATATTTTTACTCAAAAAAAAGCCATAACAGCTGTATTAGAACCTGGCTCAGTGATTTAAGGGGAAAATGGACAATAGTGAGACGAAATATAGGTCAGTCTTCCTAAGTCCACAAAAGACAACCATGTGTTGAAATGTTTCCATAGACCATGACTTGCGGAGTCCCCCAGGGGTCAGTTCTTGGGCCTCTACTATTCAACTTGTACATGCTTCCTTTGGGTCAAATAATTCTCGACATTTCAACTTTATTCTCGACATTTCGACTTTCTTCTCGTAAATGAGGAATGAAAAAATGATAATCATTGCCCACAATTTTTTTTTCTCAGTGTGGCCCTAATACTCCGTCATAAAAAACAAAATGAAATAAAATAAATAGTAATAATAGCCGGTGACATAGGATGAGCCCCAGAGGGGACATCTTGGGTTGTTGTCTTGAAGGGTTTTGTTAATGCTCTGTAATTCTTCAAATGTTTTATGTAAAGCACCTTGAATTGTCTTGTACACGAAATGTGCTATACAAATAAACTTGCCTCACCCTGCATTGCCTAGACTTTTCACTGAACAATCATGTCAGGTGACATGGAGACAAACATCCATCCATCTGTTATACATGCACTTCTCTCCAGTAAAACCATCAGGGACAGACTGGTATTCTGCAGAAGGTACAGGGACTGGACTGCTGAGGACTGGGGTAAAGTCATTTTCTCTGATGAATCCCCTTTCTGATTGTTTGGGGCATCTGGAAGAAGGCTTGTTTGGAGAAGACAAGGTGAGCGCTACCACCAGTCCTGTCTCATGCCAACAGTGAAGCATCCAGAGACCATTCATGTGGGGGGGTTGCTTTTCGGTCAAGGGAGTGGGATCTCTCACAATCTTGCCTAAAAGCACAGCCATAAATAAAGAATGGTACCAGAACGATCTCCAAGAGCAACTTCTCCCAACCATCCAAGGGCAGTTTGGTCATGAAGGATGCCTTTTCCAGCATGATGGAGCACCTTGCCATACAGCAAAAGTCATAACGAAATGGCTTGGGGAACAAAACATTAAGATTTTGGGCCCTTGGCCAGGAAACTCCCCGGATCTTAATCCCATTGAGAACTTGTGGTCAATCCTCAAGAGGCGGCTGGACAATCAATACCCACAAATTCTGACAAACTCCAAGCATTGCATATGCAAGAATGGACTCCCATCAGTCAGGATTTGGTCCAGAAGTTGATTAACAGCATGCCAGGGAGAATTGAAAAAAAGGGGTCAGCACTGCAAATACTGACTTATTGCATGAATTATGTGTAATTCTCAATAAAAACTTTTGAAATTGATTAAATGCTTCTCTTTGTATTTCATTTTAACATAGAAACACCTGATAAAAAACTCTGAAGCAGCAGACTTTGTGAAAATGTAATATTTGTGTCATTCTCAAAACACTTAAAGACTGTACACTTCTACAGTCTTTAAGTGTTTTCCAGACATTTTCTTTGTCTGTCCTTTGTTTAAAAGATGCAGCAACGTGGACAAGTTTAGCTACTGCTCTGCGTCGTGCAGTACAACAAGAAAATTTTGCGAAGCCATTCTTAGCTTTATCTGATACTGTGATCTTCAGTGTTTTGACTTCTGAAAGCATTTCTTTGTCATTTATAGGTTCGGCTAGAGCATGGGGATTGTCTTTGTGTGACTCATCTGAATTATCTGACTCAGATCTATCAAACACAGAGTGACCTAACTTGTCTGTGGTCTTCTGAAAATCACTAATGTCCTTGCTCTTGGTGACTGTGTTTGGCTGTGTCATAGCACCATAGTTCCCTTTCACTGCTATAACGTTAGGACATGGTTTAAAGTAGGACGACCACTGTCTAAAGTGTGTGTGTTGTAGACGTTTACCTCAGATGTGCCTAAACACCTTGCACTTTTTGAGCGGGTGTGGCTTTTTGTGGATCGGTCACTGGTGGTCCCAGTCCCCGTCTCCACCTCTGCCTCGGTACCAGTACCGGTACCGGCCCCGGTCCCTGTCCCTGTCTCGGTCCCTGTCTCGGCCTCTGCCTCAGTACCGGTCCATCTTTGTCCACAAATGTATCGAGCTTTTTGAGTGGGTCGTTCTTGGCAGTTTTTTTGTTTTCCTTCTGTAGAGGCAGAAGAATAGTTCATAGTGATAAATACAGTTCACATGATTGAAACGTGTTAAGACGTTGCCTAATTTAACAATATATAAATATACAGGGTTTAAAGATTCATAATTTCATGTATAAGTTCATACAATGGTTAAAAACGTTAAAAGCATACTAGAATCCATGTTTTTATGTGATTTGGTACAATCAATTTAATTTAGTTCAATTTTATTTAGATAGGGTCTGTTACAATGTCAATTGTCTCTAGGTACTTTACAGAGACCCAGAGCATGACATCCGAGCAAATATCATTAACTAAAATTATAATATTAAATCCAGAATCATGGATAATGGCAAGTAAAAAAACTCCCACAGCGGGAGAAAAAAAACCTTTAAGCCAAAAAGTGGCAAAGAAAAACTCCACTTTAAGAAATCCTGGATTCTGCATCACTTTCAAATTTTTGATAATTGTTGCACTTGTCGGAGGTCTGCGCTCTCTGAGTGCTTTTCTAGTTAACTATGGATTAAGCTTGAGGAGGAAGAGGGGAGGAGGAAAGTGAAGGAAAGGAGAAGAGCGTTGGAGACACCATTCAACTACTTGTGGATCTTATTACCTCTGCCAGGGAGGTTATGTTTTTGCCGGCATTTATCTGTTTGTCTGTCTTTCTGTTTGTTTGTTTGTTTGTCTGTGTTCAAGATAACTCAAAAAGTTATGGATGGATTTTGATGAAATGCGCTTGGCGGAGGTCTGCGCTCTCCGAGTGCTTTTCTAGTTTATTTCTTTAAATGCACATATTTATAACCTTTTAAACTAGCTTATTAAACTTAAATGAAACTGTAGGCGTCTTCAACCGAAGACATGACAAAACTAAATTAAAAATGATACAATGTAATTTGGAGCGTTGAGGCCATAACCAGGATACTCACCAACATCTGTGAAAAAGCCAGAAGAAATGCAAGCAGCACATTTAGGACGCAGGTCCTGTCTGTTGTTCTCTCAGTTTGTGTAACAGATGTGCACCAACTCTCAACTCTTTTATCTGGTGTTAAGAAGAGACTGAAAGCAAAGACCAATCAGAGAGTTTAATACAACTGTAGGATTGATACAAGGTTCAATATGCCATGCAGAATATTTAATTGACCGATGGTACACTGTTCTCAACACCACACAAGTGCTGTGAGCAATGCACACAAGACTACTGGACTGTCTCCCTTTTATAGCTCTAGAGATCACATCACAGGTTTTAAATACATGCTGTTGATTGTCTCTGTCCAGGACCCGAGGTGTCAATCAAATATGTTTGTCTGAGATGCCTCCCATCCCAGGCGCCAGGAGGGTCAGAGGTGTCCAGCTGTATCAACAAAACTACTCCCAGAAAAGCAAAGATCATAATAGGGCCCGATCTTCCGCCAAATCTCCTAAAGCCGCTATTAAGGGATAGCGGGTAGCGGGAAGGGCGTTCCCCCGCAAAGAACGCAATCTTCCACCTCTCTAAACACGCTATCTTACCTGTGCTAACCGCTATATTATGCATGGGAGTGGTTAGGGCGTTCCACCTGTTAAACCAATTAGCGCGTCAGCAGCCATTGCCTTTAAGAGCAGGTTGCGCTACCTGCAAACCGCTATGGAGCGTCTTTTCATCCAGATCGGAGTAGCGCTCATGCGCAGCTCATCTGGGACTTTGCTGTAGAGACTTTGCGTTTTTCGTAAACTCTGTATCTTGCGATCCCGGGTTTAGGGTAGCGATCCCCCAATCACAAGGCCACGGCCCACGGCCAGTTTGCGGAAAGCACAAGAGACACGCCCATTGCCACACCTACAATGAGAGTAAGGGAGTCGGCATAGCAGGTCGCGGCTTTAGGGAAGCGGAAGATTGCATTAGCGGTTAACGGAGGTTTCAGCTAGCGGGAGGTGTACGATCGAGACCTAAATCTGAGGTTGTAGAAATCTGAGAAACAGGATATGCATCTACCTAAGGGCTCACAAATCTTCAAGCTATTTCTCAAGACCCAACAAAACCCAATAAATGATTTTATGCTCCTGTTACTTCTCATATAGAATCTATTGCCTAACCCAGTTGATTTCAAAATAATCAAAACTGAAACATATTTGTGTCCAAAAAATGTTAATTGGTCAGGTCACTGAATGCACATCATGTCATGTCATGAATTTAGCGACATGCATGAGTTTTGACAGTTTGGGGTTGGAGACAAATCAGTACTTTGATCAGCTCAGGAAATGGTCATGAATTTTAACTAAAATCACAGCCACACAGGTATCTACCTAGAATTTTTTTTTAAAATAAAAATAATTAAATTTTACAGGAACTCCAAAGTTGCAGCATGTTAAGAGAAAGTGACACTTTGGTCACTTAAATAAAGAATAGATCAAATATTAAACTTTTGTTTGCTCTTTTTTATTTTTAAACAACTTGGTAAATTATTAACAAAGCGAACATATAACTTAAATTAGTGTTATATGTGTTTTGAAAGCTATAAATCAAAGATGTTTGACTGACTCATGGAGTTGAACCTCCTACGTGGACCTTTTTTGTCACTTTGTGTAAAAGTGTTTTTGCTCATTTGTGCAGACTCTTCATAAATTTGTTTTGTCGTTTGCATTTTGGTTGGTTTAAATTTGGTTGCACCTCTCGGCCACCACAGAAAGGAGGTGTGGTCATGTAAATAATCCTGTTGGACAGTTATATATCTAAAGTCAATATTTACCAACATATTCATCTTCATTTTTTATCTTCTTCTTTCAACCTTCACTGACTGGTTTTCCAAGTCGTTAAGCTGCAAACGAAGTGAAGAGCAGTAGAGCGTTACGAGAATCAAACAGTCTGTGGACGTCTTTACAACAAGGTTTGGTGATGTGACCATCAGTTATGAATCATTTTTTCAGAAAACTCTTGTAGAGTCAGTAATCAACCGGTTTTGCTGCTTCGCTTTTACTGATTTTTCTTTCAGGGGAACGAGACTTCGGAGATCATGGCAGCATCCAGAAAGTTCCTGTTGTACATTGGATGTTTTGGATCTCTGCTTTATATTTTGATTTCATCCTACAGATGGAACTTTTCTCATGAAAAGAGAGGTACGTTTGTGCGACGCACGTCTGTAAAATGCAATGTATCCTGGACTTTGACAAGAGCAAAGTATCTATTGTTGTATATTGATGTCCTCTGCCTTTGAAATTAATTGGAAAATGGTCAAAAGAAAAGTTAAAGTAGCCCCAACCACACCTGTGTTACAGCAGAGAGGATCCGTCAGCGACAGGTTCAAAGGAAGCAGCTGCTCAGAGAACTGTGTCATGGTGATAAAGAGACATTTTCTGAGAGGGATCAAACATTAGAAGACATGAGTCAGAGAGAACTGAGGCAGTTCATTGTGGACGACAAACATGGCATCATCTATTGTTTCATTCCCAAGGTACCACATCTACGATCCTTCTCTCTACTCTTATGTATTTACACATATCTTTCTTCAAAGGTTGTCTTGATGAAATGTGGCTGGTGTTTGTTCTCTCTTTGTGAAGGCTGTTGAAGCAGAGGGGAATGTTTAGCTAATCTTTTCACATTAAAGTTTCCTCCATTTCTGTTTTGATCCATGCTTCTTCCTGGATGGGTTCAGGTGTGTTATTCAGTGTTTGTGGGTGTGTGTCGGTGTGTGTGTGCTGGGTCATCTTTACCATGTCTCTGTGTCTGCATATGCTGTCTTGCTGCTGAATGTCTTCGCAAAGATGTGTCAAGATGAGGTTTGATTAAAGTAAAGTAATTAATTTATTCAGTCTGACTCTATTTGATTAAAGATAACTTTACCATGAAATATGAATGAGATTTATTATTTAAACAGTTGTAAAAGAATACAAGCCTTTTAAGAATTCAGTTCTGTGGTTAAGAGATCTGACATCATTCTTAGTTCAGGGATGGCAGATATGAGTTAAACAAATCACTCAGCGACCTTCTGAACATGGAAGCCAATTTCCCCTCGGGGATTATTAAAGTATTTTTCAATTCAATTCAATTCAAGAACAGCTCTGATGCCTGGGTTCAGCAGCAGAACATGTCACTGCCGGGCCGGGGGCAGGGCAATGATTACATCGTTTTACAACATACACATACCCGCAACAGCAGGGCTTACAAGCATTACTACATTTTTGACACATAGCTCAAAGCATTTGATAGTAAGAGTTCAACACCACGAAGAGCGACCATGTCATTTTGAAACCAATCAAACCTGTAGTATTATGGCATAATATATTGTCTAAAATGTATTGGACTGTATGCAGTTGTGAAGTCACATGGGAGACGCACCAGTTATTGTTGTAGTTGCTACCAGCATTCCTTCATTCTGCTCAGTACTAAGTGCCGATTTCGCCTGAAGTGTTTCCATTGCTGTTAATAAATACCAACTCCGAGCACGTCGTTTTACGAGCCTTTTTGCAAGTGTAACCCCACAAAACCGACATGAAGTCTAACAAACCATGAGAACAACAAAAACATTAGGCTACCTGGCCCCTAATAATAACGTTAGGCGGTCGGGCTACTCCGATAGCAACCACATCAACAGTTTACAACTAACTCACATGTTGTTTTTTTGTTGTTGGTCAACCATGATTCATTCTAGCTGGGACAACATATATATACGTAACGTATAAGCTTTTCGCAGGTTGCGGGTGTTCTGACCACCCGCAACCTGCTACCCTCAACCCGCGATCGCAAGATACTGAGTTTGCGGAAAGGGCAAAAGACACGCCCATTGCCACATCTACAATGTGAGTAAGGGAGTTGGCATAACGGGTAGCGGCTTTAGTGAGCAGAAGATAGCAGTTAGTGGAGGTTCCTAAACCCGCAATTTGCGGGTAGCGGCTAGCAGGTAGCAGCTAGTCTCTGTTGTCTGTTCTAGTTCCCCCTGTCTCTAGTCTACCTTGTTCTTGTTTTACTTTAAAGGTTTCTCTTGTCCTCATGGTTTTCCGGTTTACTTCCCTCTGTGATTACCCTGAGTGTTTGCACCTGCCTCTCATTTGTTCCTTGGTGTATTTAAGTCTTGTCTTCCCCCCTTTCGTTGCGTGATCATACCATCATGTTCCCTGCGTTCCTGTCTGTGGAATCTCCCTACCTTTGGATTTATCTGGTTTGGGTTATTGAGTTGTATTTTTGTGAGCCGTGATTAAAGGATGCTTTTTTTGGAACCACCTTCCTCTCCTGCCTTTTTGGCTCCACCTCACCATCCACCCCAACCCACACAACACTACGACAGTTAGATAGACAGGTGTCATTAATCAAAGACAGAATATACACAGTGATTAGATCCAGTCTGAGGCAGGCTTTCTTTGTTTCTGAATCACATTTTCAGTCTGTGGGCCAGACTGTCTTACAGCTGGTTGGATATTCAGGTTGTGGAGCAACTGTTTCAGGGCTTATATCTATCCTGTGAAGTGGCGTATTTTACAAATATTTTTTCAAGAACATCAAAAATGTTGAAAAACAGTGACTTGAGATGACACTAGTTTCTTTGCCAAAATAAACCCATCACAAAGACTCTTCTCTGTATTCTATTTTCAGGTGGCGTGTACCAACTGGAAGAGGGTCATGTATGTCCTTAACCAGAGTGAGCCGTATCCTGACCTTTTATCCTTAGAGCATACATTCGTCCACACCCCGACCATGTTCCCTGATCTTAGCCGCTTTCCAAAAGCAGAGATGAAGGTCAGTTCATTCAGTCACGTCTGAACAGACTTGAAAGTTACAAATATAGAACTGATGTGTTGTTTTTTTTCTTTGCAGGTGAAGCTTAAGCACTACACCAAGTTCCTGTTTGTCCGTGACCCATTTGTCCGTCTCATCTCTGCCTACCGTGATAAGTTTCAGAATAACAAAATAAATCAGTACTTCTATAAGAATTATGCAAAGGTTATGCTGAAGCTTTATGGCAACCGGCCCGATCCACCAAAGACAGTGGGCGAGGCGTTTGAAGCAGGCGTGCGTCCCTCATTTTACAACTTCATTCAGTACCTGCTGGACCCAAAGACAGAGAAGAAGGAGCCCTTTGAGCCCCACTGGAGGCAGATGTACCGCCTGTGTCAGCCCTGCCTCATAGAGTGAGCTTCTTTGATTTTTCCTCTCGTCCTCTGTCATTAAACAACAACAACACAGCTCTAAAACTGAACTTTGATCTCATTAATGATTAAAAGCCTTACTAAACATTTGGCTTGTTTCTCCTTCCAGCTATGATTTTGTTGGCCACCAGGAGACTCTTCAGGAGGACGCTGAAGAGCTGCTGAAGATGCTGAAGCTGGAGGATGACATTAAGTTCCCTCCATCCTATGAAAATATGACTTCCTCTGATTCTGTCACGGACTGGTTCAGAACGGTGCCACTGGAGGACAGGAGGAAGCTGTACGACATCTATGAGGGGGACTTCAGACTCTTTGGCTACAGAAGACCCAAAGAATTGCTTGATGGTTGAAATTAATTCAGGAATTAATGATAACTTCATTGTTTTAGTCCACAATCGCAGTTGATGTCATTTTAATGCACAATAAAGCTTCACAACTGCCTCAATGTCTGTTAGTTTTATCAATCATATAATCTGAGCAATATTTTTACTCAAAAAAGCCGTAACAGCTGTGTTAGAACCTCGCTCAGTGATTTAAGGGGAAAATGGACAATACTGAGACGAAATATAGGATTTCCAGAGTCAGTCTTCCTAAGTTAGGCTCTTGCCGATTGTGCTAGCATAATTTTTGGCATAATCTGAGGAACTGAGCATAATTTTTGCCCTTTTTCCAAAAGTAGCACTGCTAGCATAATCCTTATATTTTCTTGTCTTAATAGCACAATTTTTAGAATAATTCAAGAAAACGAAGAGATTATTCAATGTTAAATTTGTTATCCAGGGCTTTGTCAGAAACTGCATGGTTTAGTTTTCACTGTATTTGTTTTGATTTGTTTTGAAACCCAGCGTGCGCTGCTAGCGCGAGCACAGTTCGTTGTTTACTTGAAATTTGCATACTTTACCATGGTAACTGGAGGCCATTTGAGTGCAAAACCTTGCGCAAACTGTGTCACGCTCTGCTACACGTGATGGTTAGCAAGCTATCTGCGGATAGTTATCCACCACACTTTCCAGGGTTTGTTTGTTCGCTGGATAACTATCCGCTGGATAGCAGATTTATCCGCTGTATAGGCCTAACCACCGGATAAAGTTACCCAGGTTTTGAACAACTGGGCCCAGAATGTCAGGCCAGGGTTAATAAAATACATTTTCAAACTTGTCTTGTGAGTTGTGAAGTTTGTGCACAGAATAATTTTTTTTTAAAGTAGCATAATTTTGAAAAGCCAGCATAATTTGAGCATAATTTGGGCAAAAAATGAACACTGCCACTAGCATAATATGCCACTTTTACTAGCACAATCGCCAAATGCCTATCCTAAGTCCACAAAAGACAACCATGTGTTGATATGTTTTCATAGACCATGACTTGTGGAGTCCCCCAGGGTTCAATTCTTGGGCCTCTACTATTCAACTTGTACATGCTTCCTTTGGGTGAAATTATTCTCGACATTTCAACTTTATTCTCGACATTTCGACTTTCTTCTCGTAAATGAGGAATGAAAAAGAAAAAATCATTGCCCACAATTTTTTTTCTCAGTGTAGCCCTAAAAAGTAAAATAAAATAAAATAAATAGTAATAACGGCCGCGACATAGGATGAGCCCCGGAGGTGACATCTCAGGTTGTTGTCTTAAAGGGTTTTGTTAATGCTCTGTAATGCTTCAAATGTTTTATGTAAAGCACCTTGAATTGTCTTGTACATGATTTACCTTGCCTTACCTAGACTTTTCACTGAACAATCATGTCGGGCGACATGGAGACAAACATCCATCCATCTCTTATAAATGCTCTAAACGTGCTCCCTTTCATGAGGTCATGGGAGGTCTGGTCCATCCAAAAGACCCACATCTGACTCTTTGTTAGAAATCATTAATATGTCATAGCTGTCAGGACTCCCTCGCAACACAATACGGCAACAAGATACCAACAAATGTTTCACGTTTTATTACAAAACAGCATGACAAAAACAACACATCTGAAATGCATTCACAAAATGAGGTGACGTTGGCTTGAAGTGTGAAAGGTCCATCCTTGGTAGCCTGGCCAGCCGGTTCGATTCTTTTTTTCCTCCTCAACGCAAGTGAATTTGTCTGGCTGACTTCAAGGGAGGAGTACCGCTGGAACCAGAAGAAACCGGCTCGAGGCGCCGCTGGACGGGCGTACGACCAGTTGGAGAAGCAGAGAGGCAAGCGGACGAGAATCAGCAAAAGACGTCCAAAACTGGTGCGCAGTGGAGAATGAATGGCAGTGAATGACTGGAATCACATCGAGTCCACCTCTGGACCTTCTCTGACTGGTTCTGAACCCGTGGAAATGGCTCTGACTGGGACCCATTTAACAACAGAGACGTTTGGCTGGCCGGGCTACATTCTCTTAGCTTGAAATAAACTTTACACGATCTGAAACGGGAAGTCTGAGCAGTGACGGCGTCTCGCGTCAGTCTCAGATTTCCTCCCTGACACAAATCTCGATTGTATCAACCTCTTGTAAACTGCAAACATTTAAACCGCTCCGTCCCGGTAGCTGAGTGCTAGCTACTGTCTCCGTCGATGACATCGCTCCGTCTTTGAGGCCCAGCGTGGCAGTGACTGGTCGACGTATGGCTCAACAGTCCTTTTTTTGGTGCCTTTGGATCCATAAAGATTTGGGATTGGAGTACTGAGTCAGAGAGAGAGAACAACAAATACCAAGAGATGGAGAAAGGTGCAGACGGAAAAAGTGCACTTTTCTTTTGCAGTTCCATCAGACGTGAATGAGGGATCATCATACAACGTTAGGAGAAATATGGCTTTTCCTTGACTACGAATGTAGACGTTTCATCTTTGCAATCCACTCAGTGTCGCGTTCAGACTGCTTCATATTTACATTCTACATTTACATCCAAAGCTTTTTATTTTATTTTATTTTATTTTAGCTGTGGTTCTCATCCCAAGTGTCTGTCTCCAAACGTTGAAGTCCTCTCGTGTACTCAGACGTAAACTTGTCTTTGTCATAAATATTTGCAGTCTCTCTTCATGCCAAGGCTGTTCCCGCTTTTTTCTCTCATCCCAGTGGCGTTCGGGTTATTTATAGGATGTGAAATGGTTTCAATCGAACAACGGGTTCACGTCGCCCGTTCATATCGAGCTCTCTTCGCCCTGAGCCAGCGGCGCTGGGGATTTAAACATCGGAAGGCTGGCAAGCTCTTCTTCCAGTCCTTTCATCCCTTCCCTTAGCCCGTCTCCCAGTCCGCCATCCACCTCGTCCCCCTCCCCCGACTCCCTCTCCCCCCCTTCGGGCCTCATCCGCTCCTTTTCCCCTGTCCTTCCGTCCAGCATGTCTGCCACTAAAATCTCTGAGGGGGGGCTCAGCCCGCTGGAGCTGGTGTTGCAGTTGGCGTACAGAGAGTGTCCGTTGCTGGGGTTGCTGTTGCCCAGGGTGCCGGTGTAACTGTTTCCGAGGTGACCGCCGTTTCCCTGATTGCTGAGCAGCGTGGTCGTCGTGGTCGACGCCGTCGTCCCGTTTCGTTTCTCCGCCTGCTGGAACGCCTCAGACAGCAGGCTGGCGCTGCTGGGGGACTGGGGAGTGGCCGAGGAGCCCAGCAAGTCCCGCCCCTTGGCCGACGACAGAGAGCTATCCGGCGCGTGCTGCCCCTGGCGGGCGCCGTTTCGCCTCCGGGTCACGAAGTAGACGAGGAACGCGCCGAGCAGCACGCCGCCGCAGAAGAACAGGATGTAGATGGCCAGGATGTGACGGCCGCCCGCCGCCGCGACGGCTCCTCCTGCGCTGGGGCCCTGCAGGGTCAGATGATATGCTGCCCGACAGCACGGGGTGGGGTCCCTGATGCCCGGCCCGCCCTCCTAGAGGAGAAACGCAGGACAAAGAGGAACGATTGGTTCATCAACAGCCTGCTTCACTGTGATAAAGCAGTGATAGCTGTAAAGCTGCTGTACCTGACACGTGCAGACATATTTCCCGAAGCTTTCCTCGGTAACGGTCACCACCAAGTCAGAGTGGTGCTGTCTGGCGTGTCTCTGGGCTGGATGCTCCCAGCTGCAGGGTCTGGGAGACAGCTGGACGCACGGCAACAGCACACGCAGCCCCGCCGAGACTCGCAGCTCCCTGATGGACGGCTGGCAGCGCCCTGGAGGAGAGACCGGGGTACAGGCGCAATTAAACGAAAAACATCATGACGTAATCTACTGACTGCTTTACATGCACGTGTGTGTGGGCGTGCTTACCTTCCTGAGCATGACACTTTTTCAGAGCCTCATCCACAACATCACCTGGTCCAGGGCTAGAGACACACACAAACAATAACCATTGATGATTTTTTATTTTCTTAATCACTGATATTTACTCCAGGATGTATTATTAATAGGGCTGGGCAAGTTAACGCGTTATTATTGCGTTAACGCATTAATCTATTAACGCCAACATTTATTTTATCGCGCATTAACGCATGTTGCTCACATGCTTTTGTTTTGAAAAGTCTGTTACTGGCTGCTATTGAACCGGAAGAGGATTGGCAGGTAATCATGCGGAAAAGCTAAAACAGACAGCGGTAAAAATCAGTATACTTTACAGTTCGGGTAGCAACTCAGGTAGCAATGTTAACAATTCTGTCTCAAAAAAAAACTTTCAAATCCTTTTGTTTAAGACATTCCTCCATTTTACATCAGATCTGCTCCATGTGTTCACTGTCCTGCTGTTCTCTAGCTGGTTACTGCAGTGCAGCTCCATCTAGTGGCACAGATGTGTAACGACAACAGAAAGTCTGTTCCTTGATTATAAAACAAAGCCATTTCAGGGTCACGTAAACAAGACAATAAAATATTAAAAATAAATTCAGTCCCGTGGGCTGTTTGCTAAAATTGAAATATAAAAAAAACAGGCTTTTTTTTGTGTGTGTTAGATTAATAAACGGAAAAAATAAAATAAAAAGTCACTTTAAAATGTTTTAAATCTTTGATTGACAAATGAGTTACAGAAATTCTACAATGGACATTTTCATTTTAAAGTTCTCCCAGACAGTGGATTTATTAGTTTATTAGTTTCTGCTGTTACCTCAGAAATTACCTGTTTTAATGTTCTGATTGTTAGGATTTTGTTGGTAGGCTTTTTTTATTTTTCATAAAAAAACAGGATGACATTAATGCCCTGGCAGTGGCAATAAGCTTTATTTTATTTTACATTTTTTAAGATGAGATTTACACTAAATATGTGTTAGTGACAAATGTTATGGCACTTTAGTTCATATGGCAGCAGAACATTTAAATAAAAGTGACCTTTACACTACTTTTGAATTCATTATTTGAGTTTCCGTATACAATGCGATTAATCGCGATTAATAAATTCTAATCGTTGCCCAGCCCTAATTATTAATCACTTTTTCTGATAAGAGTTTTCCTGAACTACTCAACTTTAATTTCCCCTCTGCTCTACAGAAACAAAAAAAAAATAAATTAATTAATTAAATTAAATAAAAACATGAGCATTATAAAACACCTCGCCCATTTTATAAGCAAATACAGCTGTGGTTTGCCTTTCATTTTTATTTTATTGTGTGTTCCGGTTCATTGTGATATTGGAGCTGCACTCACTCTTCCTGTCCGAGCCGGCAGGCTTCATCTGTGGCGTTCCAGACGCAGCCCAGTCCTCGAGCTCTGGCGCAAACCTCACAGCTGCGGTACAGAGCGCAGCCCTCGGCCTTGATACGAGCCAGAGACAGAGGGCTCCCCACCAAAACCTGGCCCTGCAAACAGAGGTAACCCTTATAAAAAAAATCACTGAGAAAAAAAAAAAAATGGTATGTGTGAGTATGGATGCAGGTGGTCTACCTGATGCAGCAGTATGTTGTTAACAGGCTCCTGGGAGGTGAACAGGGGGATTTCCTGCAGTAAGGTTGCATTCTGGCCCACTACTGCCACCCGGTGGAGCTCCCCGCGGTCTGCAACAAAAACACACAGCAGCACGTTTTTATACATTTTCAGCTCAGACTAAAAATCTGATGGAGATCTGTTCAGTCTTGATTTAACATATGTACGCCCAACAATATCGATGATGCTTTTAGAGTTCGCATCTGCATCTTGAAATCTCCATAAATATTTCGCCCACTGCTGTCGTTCAACTCTCCTCACCTGTCCCAAGATGCAGCACGGCGCCTCGCCACCCCTCCGCCCCGCCCATCAGGGTCACAGCCAGTTTGGTGTATCCGACCCCCTTCCGGGCCAACAGGGGCGCCGCGGTGACGCTGTTCTCCATCAGAGGGTGGTCCCGCACAAACGTCAACACCTTATCAGGAAGCTTCAAGGAGGACTCGAACCCTTCAGCCTTCAGCGCGTTGTTCAGGCACTGAAAGATGCACGAAACATGTTATTATTCAGTCATTTATGTAAGAAAACAGTAAAAGGCTCAATGTGAAGCAAAACGGACGTGCAGGTTCGCACCTGGCCGGGCCTCGGGGAAGGGACGGGTTCAGGGTTGATCCAGTTCTCACAAGTCTTCTTCAGCTCTTTAAAGGGTCCATCCATCACTTTGTTGATGTCAGACAGACTGAAGACACACACGGCGGACACCTCCTCAGGTTCCCTGTGGGAAAAGAAGAAAAGCACTTACATAAGAAAGCATATTCTCTCTTTTCTGTTTATAAGATGGAGGAAAGACGTCACTAGTTAGTAGTACTGGGCAATATGACGATACATATCGTGGGGACGATAGAAAAGTGTGTATCTTGCCATTTCTCTTCTATCGTTTCTAACCTTATTTTATCAATTATTACAGCAAATATGTAATTAAATAACCTGCAATGATAAATTTGATAGAATCATATCTACTTCTACAAAGTAGCCTTTTATGTTTGCACTTTTATTCATGGTTAATGCCTTAAACAGAGTTCTCTTCAACCCTGATGTTTACTTTAGACACTTTATATTGGTTTGCAAACTTTGCACTACAAGGTTACAGATTTCAGAAAGTTGAAAAATAATTTGTGTTTATTTTTTATAGCTGAACTTCAGTGCAAAAATGTGTTTTTCCTCTCAGAAACTGTTGTGCACTTTAAAAAAAAATGTGAAAGCTACTGTACCTCTGTACCTACCTGTTTTTGCTGCACTAAAATGTATGTTTGTGACAGTTCAGCTAAATGTCCTTTCAAAATAAAGTTGAAAAGTCGCAATGAAATTTTTGTCAAACTTTTCAGAGAATAACTGAAAACATACTTTATTATGGTATATCGTGATATATATCGTTATCGTGATATAAAATTGTCCATATCGTGATATATGATTTTTTCCATATCGCCCAGCACTACTAGTTAGCTTATCTGGAAGCAGGAAGAACTGCCAGCCTTCCTCTACCTCGCAATCATTCTGACATCTCGACATTTAACCAGTTAGGTTATCGTACAATAGGGGTGAGTATTGGCAAGGACCTCGCAATACAATATGTATCATGATACTTGTGTCATGACACAATATTATCATATCGCGATATCGCGATATCACAATATATTGCGATATTCTTCCCAGTTAATATTAAAATTAAAAGTAGAAATGAAAAATCAAGTTGCTGTATATGTTCATCAGATGATATTAATCATTCAGAGGACAAATTGAGTCAAAACTATTTGCTTCAAAACAACCTATTTATTGTTTATTATTAGTGTTTTAATACATGAATTTTCCTAAAAAAATCGATATTAGGCGCTGAAAAATCGATATTATATTGGGTGGCCGAAAATCGCGATATATCGCCAAATCGATTTTTTTTTTTCACACCCCTATCGTACAAGCCAACTGCTGGTCAGATCAAGACCACCAGAATGAATTTAACCAACTAAGAAAAACTCACGCCTCAAACTTTTCTTTGTGCAAGAGAGAGGTTTTTACACCACACCACTTTGGCATGAGAATCTAAAAAAAAAAAAAGTTTGAACAACTGACCATCTATACCTGACTAACCAATACACTTCTCTCCGTTTTCTGACTGACTTTTATTGCGATGTCCAACAGAAACACAAGAAGATCTCAGATTGAGGCTTTGTTTTTTTTTCTTTATTAATCGATCTTTCTCATCTTACCACTGGGAGGTGAACAGCCCGTAGAAACGTGTGCTGCTGGGGTCGCCTGGAGTGTGCCGCACGGTGAAAACGTCCTTCAGGATGTTGTAGCGCTGACCGCTGGGCTTGTCCTCACACACTAGCTGGGCCTTGAGAAAAGTGGTCCAACGTCGCTGCAGAGTCTTCATCCCGCCCACATCCGACTGGACAGACGGAGACAGGTGACATCAACAACACGAGCTCAGTTCAGTCCAACCAAACAACCGTTCAGGCGAGAACCTTACCCTGCAGACCCGTGCCACCCTCGGCACTTTGACTTTGGTGTAAAGATCGTACTCTTTGGCCATCTCAGTGAAGAAAAAGTAGATTTTGTCATCGTCTCCCATCGGGTTGTTTTCTGCAGACTCCTCTATAAAAGATGAGCTGACAAACTCTGGGTCTGTAGAAACGCACACAGACACAACTCTCTGATTATCCCTGTGGGAAAGTGTGTGTGTCGGACTGTCAGCGAGCGAGACGGCGTGCGAGCGCTCACCGCTGAGCCAGTTGATGGATTGCTCTGTGCGGATGCGCTCCTGCTCGGCGCCGGTTGCTCGGGAGATGTCGAACTGCGTTCCCAGGAAGTTGCTGGTGACTGCTGTGTACAGGATGCCACCTGCACAAAAGAAAGAGACAGGAGACGTTTATCGCTTAAATCAGGGGTGTCAGACTCATTTTCACTGAGGGGCCACATCAACATCATGGTGGCCCTCGAAGGGCCAGACTGACAGCATGAATGTAACAAAATGCAATGTAAATCAAAACAAATTAAACTACACCTTGTTAAACAGTTTCTGTATTTTTATGTATTCAAGTGTCAAATATTTAACAATTATTATAATCATAATTATAACAATTATATTATATTAAACTCTCGCACAGGTGATGGTTAGAAGCTGAAGCGATTCTTTGTTTTTCTTGCGGCTAAATTTAGCATACTTAGCTCCGTGTTTGCTGTCAAAATGCCAACGTAGATTAAACTCTTTCACGACTGACACCGCCTCATAACACAAAAGACAGACCTACAATTTCTTCACCTTGAGGTACAAACTTGTATTCGTTTTCCCATCGTTCATTAAACTGTCGTCCTTGTGCATCAAATTTTCTTTTCTTGGACATGTTGGGGTTAATTTCTAGAGGTTTTTCTTAAATTCGTCAGTTCTGAAAATCGTAGTGATGTCTTGTTCATGGTTATATACTGTTATCTTGTGGGTAATGACGAAATGCATTATGGGAGATGTAGTTTATTGTCCATATGCGCTTTAAAGCGACGTAAGATTATTGTAAGTGATAAAATATTCTCCTCTCGCTCTCGAGGGGCCACATAAAATGACGTGGCGGGCCACATCTGGCCCGCGGGCCTTGTGTTTGACACATGTGGCTTAAATGAAAGCTTAAAATCCTCCACACTATAACAGGCTGGCTGGACCGGCGGTACTCGCCTGCCATCAGAGCCGTGTATTGTTGACTGGGCTCAAAGGGGCACTTGCCCTTCCCCATCTCCATCTTCACCCCTCCATCCTCGGCTCTCTCTAAGGTGAAGGTGGAGAGCTCCTGCAGGAAGACAGGAAAGGAGAGTAACAGCAGTTACAGATTTTTGAAACTATTCTCTGAATTAATCAGACAAAAATAACAGTTTGGTGTCTTTTTGATCTCTCCTTGAAATGCTCCTTTCATTGTGACGGGGAGATTTTGCCTCTCTGTGACGGTAAACACTAACCAGGAAAGCACACTGGGGTTCAAAGGCGTAGGTGCCACACACGTAGACGCGCCCGTCTCCCAGGAACTCCAGCAGACGGATGTAATTGTTACAGTCCACCTGCAGGGGGAGGAAGAGGCACAGAAATGTAAGAAAAGGAAGTCGGGACTTTTACTTCCTGCTTGAGCAGCTGCTTCAAAAATAATGAGAGAGTTGGGTATGTATCTCCATTAACAGTCAAATAGAGTGTTTAAAATGCTACACAGTAATGCATTTACAGCAGCCCTGTAGATGTGTGTGTGTCAGTGCTGCTGTTATTGTTTAGGGTTCATTCAGGACATCTGAACCCCGCTGGTACCTGACAGCGACCGTCCTGACTCACAGACACTCAGGCGTGAAAGCTCAGACCCCCCCCCCCCGTTCATGCATAAGTAAAACCCCCAACCCTGAGTGCTTCTCCCTGTTGCAGGTGTTACATAAACACGCCGCCGGCCATGACGCAGGTCGTCTTCTCTTAAGCTCTGCGCCTGCGCAGTCATCGCCCGCCGCCCCAGATGAGCTCAGAGGCTGTGTCATCACTTCCCCCGGGGAGCGGCGGACCCCCACAGAGTCCTGGATCGTACCACCCGAGTCAGGACCCGGTACAGCTCCGCGTGAGGCGCGCCCGGAGCCAGAGCTTTCCACCCGGGCCGGTAACAATGGGATCAGCTCGGGATTAGCTATTTCACAAGCCAAAATTAACCTCGTTCCTCCAAATAAGCCTCATTCACAGTCTGGCGTGGGGGATTGTTCTGCTTTATCACTTCTGATTCTACTGAACTGGGTGTAATTGTTTGTCTCATGTCAGGAGGTTGACGTACTTCTACCAAATGAACCCAATTGTAGTGAAATTATATAAATACTAAAGACAACGTTGCTCATTTCCTGTGGACAGTAAAACCTCGCTGGTAGTGGTGACACACTGAGGCGAGCCCGGCCCCTCGTTTCTTTTTTAATGACTTCCACGCATACACATCTGTACAGCGAGCTGTGCACGACAGCTGTGCATGTCGTGGATTCATGCAGGAACTCTAAAATCAACTCTAAGCTATGAAACAGGCTTTTTAAAGGTGTCAGAAAAGGTGAAGACAAGCCTCAGGTACAGGTACAGGTACCCTCCTGTGTCTTTCTAGTCTTATTTTTTTTCTCTATCGTCATCTCCTGAGTCCTGTTTCCTCCCAGCTTCTGCCCTTCATTCTTCTTACCCACTCTGATTTACACATAATCTTTTAATCAATGTTTTTGCAGAAGTCTGTAGCCTTACTCTTTCCTGCCTTTATCAGTCACTCCCCTCCTCCTTACAGTTGGAGAAAAAAGAAAAGAAGCAAAGCTTGCTGATGTTGAGTGTATAAAACAGGTCAAGTCTAATTGCGCTTCCCTTCTGTTTAAAACACTGACCCTCCGCCGGCTTTGCTTATTTTGACTGAGGCCTCGATAAAGCCCGTTGAGAAAATCCGCCGTTAAATCCAACAAATCAGGAAAGCATGACTCAACAAACACGGACTGAGCGTAGCGTTAAGTTTACTGTAAGCAGTTTGGCATAATGGGATGTACAGCTTGAGCGTACCGCACGCTCTACTTAACCGGTCCTCGCAGACAGAAACCGGACATCTGCGACTGTACGTGCACCCGCTCTGGCTCCGCGCACACGCTAGCGAGCGCTCGCACCCCTGATGGGGCCTTGGCACGAGTCCCAGAACTTTTCATTCGATGCCCAACAGCTTGGGGTCTGGAAACAAACATGCTTTTTCACCAGTAAAAAAAAAAAATACAGTATCTTCACGGATGAATAAAATCTCACCGATCTTCAACGCTACTTGAGTGCAATAAAACACACCTAAATGGTAACTTTGATCTTTGTTTTTTCTGATGTAGAGAAGCAGTGACGCTGGCATGTTCTGAGAAGGTTTCAGAAATTTTGCAGAAATTGTGCAAAAATCTTTGGTTTTTGCTCGGGGGAACCGGAGGACATGAGGACGTCCGTAAACGAGTCGGTCATGCTCGAAGGATGCAGGTGTGCTGGGCGCTCGGCGTCTCACCTCTGTCTTTCCCTTCGTCACGCAAGACCTCCTCTTCTCCTCTGGGACGTCCCAGACGATCTGGAGGACGAGCAAGAAGACAGAAAGAGCAGGACGTGTTAGCGATTGGAGATGGAAAGTGATCAGTTGAAAGCACTCTGAAAGCACGACTCTCAAAAACATCACCCAGAGGTTTCTGATTTAAGGTAAACTGTCCCAGTGGCGTTGTCAGTCCAGAACCAGTATCAAGATGGTTTAAAAAAACTGTCATAGATGGAAAAAAAAATAGTTATTGGTCCAAGTTTGAAAAGAAACATGTTCTTTCCACTAGAGGCAGAGATAGTGAAGACTCTAATGCAGTGCTTCTCAATTATTAGTCACAGTGAAGCCAAGCGCTACATCAGCATCGTCATATTTCCTCGTCTTAACTTCCTGCTGACTTCTGTTTGTGTCATTATCTCCGTCTTTCTTTTCATCCCTGTTAAATATTTTTCCGTGGTGTCTCTTGAGGGTTTGTTCACTTCATATCTACTGCTCTGTGCTGTGTGTGCGCATGTCCGTGCAAAAAAAAAAAAAAATCAACAAAATTCAATTCAATTCAATTCAATTTTATTTATATAGCGTCTGTTACAATGACAATTGTCTCTAGGCGCTTTACAGAGACCCAGAGCATGACCCCCGAGCAAATATCATTAACTAAGATTATATAATTAAATCCAATCAATGATAATGGCAGGTAAAAAACTCCCACGTAGGGAGAAAAAAAACCTTTATACCAAACAGTGGCAAGGAAAAACTCCACTTTAAGAGGAAGAAACTTTGAGCAGGACCTGAATCATATGGGGGGACCTTCCTGCCGAAGGCCAGCCGGGTAGAGAAGGAAAAGAGGGGAGACAGGACAGAGAGAGGATGGAGGACAGAGAGAAGATGGAGGACAGAAAGAGGATGTAGGACAGAGAGAGGAGAGCACAGAAAAAGTAAAAAATAATAATAAAGAAGTAGTGGAATTGTTGTAGGGTGAATGTATTATATGAAAATATCGCTAATACTCCCTGCGCATAGGCTCTTGCCGATTGTGCTAGCATAATTTTTGGCATAATCTGAGGAATTTAGCATAATTTTTGCCCTTTTTCCAAAAGTAGCACTGCTAGCATAATCCGTATATTTTCTTGTCTTAATAGCACAATTTTAGAATAATTCAAGAAAACGAAGATCTCAGCTACTAAAAACGATAGATTACTATTAACAGTTGGTTCCACTCCTATTTTGCGATTGCTTTTTAGTTGTGTTGAGATACCGCGGGAATTCGATGAAACGGAACCGGAAGTCTGTGTCTCGGTCCCAGACTCCTTAGTCTTTCTCCCAGTGTTTACTTGAAATTTGCATAATTACCCATGGTAACTGGAGGCCATTTGAGTGCAAAACCTTGCGCAAACTGTGTCACGCTCTGCTTCACGCGATGGTTAGCAAGCTATCCGCGGATAGTTATCCACCACACTATCCAGGCTTTGTGCAACCTATTTTTGTTCGCTGGATAACTATTCGCTGGATAGCAGATTTATCCGCCGTATAGGCCTAACCACCGGATAAAGCTACCCAGATTTTGAACAACCGGGCCCAGAACATCAGGCCAGGGTTAATAAAATACATTTTCAAACTTGTCTTGTGAGTTGAGTTTGTGCACAGAATAATTTTTTTAAAAAGTAGCATAATTTTTAAAAGTGAGCATAATTTGAGCATAATTTGGGCGAAAAACGAGCACTGCCACTAGCATAATATGCCACTTTTACTAGCACAATCAGCAAATGCCTACCTGCGCACACTGTGATAATGAGAGCGCCACTGCCCCCTACTGGAGTATATGTGCAATTACACTTTATTCCAATATGGCGAAAGAAAAACAAAAAAAAAGGCTTGTTACCTGCCCCCCCCCCCCCCCCACCCCCCCCCCCCCCCCCCAAAAAAAAAAAAGGTAACTGCTGGGTGAAATAAGATGTAACAAAAATGTTGTTAGAGGTGTTTGAAAATTGCTGAACCATTAAACCATTAAAAATGTCTTGACACATCGGCATTTTACATCATCTAAAGCAGGTAAAAGAGATTTTTTTTAAAAATCCAAATAACTGTTGTTGGTCATCAGTTTGTTTATTTGTAGTCCTCATTCAACAGTGACGTCGGATTAAGGACCTGGTGAATGGTGGTCAGATCATCTGATCTTGGGTCGAACAGTATCTGGGCTTTGGGGTCATTGTCTCAGCATTTGAGCAACTTTCTGCTGAGATTCAGTTCAGGGACAAATGTCCCGACTCTTCCCTGCAGAATTATCTGCTGTCAGGCTGCAGCAAAACCTGCTCAAACCCCCAAACCTTCGACAGCAGCTTTCATTGATAAGATGAGGATTTATATTGGAATCTTTTTTCTGGGAAGAGTCAAAACTTTATTTGTGGGTTGGAAACTATTTATGATTTGATACATGTCCATGTTCTTCAAGTAGAACAATTACTTGACTTATCCTGAACTACAAATCCATCTGTGTGATTTCAGATCATTTTCTGAACTATAAAGTATATAAACGTCTCGTTTTAGTACCTTTTTTGGTTGTTGGTTCAGGTTTTTGGTGTCCACAGCCAGGATGGCGCCCCTCGCGCCCAGGAAGAGCACGCCTGATGAGCGGTCCAGCAGGAAGGTGCTGAAGTTGGCCACGCCCCCGAACGTCTCCGGACCCAGAACGGCGTCTGGAGGACGAAAGAGAGAAAACAGGTGAGACTCCCACGAGTCAAGAGAAGTTGCTGCTGCTGAACGATTTAAAAAAGATTTAAAAATGACTCAAATAGATGTGCTCAGTGGGCTCCAAGTGGGAAAAAAAAGAGGACAAAATAAATGTGTTTATTTTCTCCGTTAACCGTGTAGCTGTGAGAGCTGAACGGATGGCTGGATGAGTTTAATCAACAGACATGTTCCCAGCAAGAGGTTTAAAGATTCAAAAGGAGGCGGGATGGAGGGATGACAGTTGGAGGGGGAGAGATAAGAGAAGCCCCTGATTGACCCCGCCATCTCACATAACCGGAGTCACAGATGAACTCCTTTAATCCCTGAATCTATCGTTCTTTTTCACTGTTTTACTGCCACACACACGCGCCACAGGAAACATCAGTTCATATCTGGTTTTTAACGTTCCTCTGGATTGTTTGCATCTGTGTTCTCATTCAGAGATTAAATTAAATTAACTCCTGAGGAAAAAAAAACTGATTTAATAATACATCGCCTTAATGTATAATGAATAAAAGAGTCTTTTTACATAATGCATGGTGTGTGTAGTATCAGCTATATTTGTCTCGTCCTCTGAAAGCTAGCATGAGGATTAAATCCCTGGAGTTTCTGAATCGACTCTGTTCATTTTAAAAAACGCTGCTTTACGTGAAAAAGGTCAGACATCATCAGCGCAGGGCGCAGCGCTGAGAGCGTGGAGCCAGCGATCGATCTGTCGTTTCCAATCAAACACACGAGCAAATGAAAATACACAAGCGCGTCTCATACCACAGGTAGCAGGCAGGTGAGGGCAGATTAAACACTAATCCTTAGCAGCTGAGCGTGCGATGCTAATTTAACCTCTAACAAAACAGAGCAAAACAAATATCACAGCTCGCCGATCGCCCGCATTTAAGCGATCAGTCGAGAACGATGTTAGCAAACAGTTGGTCCACAGAGCAGACGTGGCCTCCTCTCCCCCCCCGCCTCCTCCTCAGCTTTATCCGGACTGTGGAGGGGGTTCACTTAAGTTCATCACCCCCGATGTCTCTACTGCGCGCCGGAGAAGTGGGGATTGATTAAATCGAGCCTCGACGCCAAGCGCTTTGTCATCAAGGAGGCATCTGGAGTCTTCGGTGTTCGTACGCTGGGGAAAAAAAAACGTACAGTATAGACAAGCTTCTTGTGACGAAGGTCGCAAATAGCTTTGTGTGATGCACACACTTTCACACGTACACAAAGTTTATGATCCCTTAGTGGCGCTGGTAATTACGGTTTACTGCTGCCTATAAAGCCTCCGCTGTGAGTCGCTTACAGAGAAAGTGTTGATAAGGTTATCAAGATGTTGCCTCCAGACGCTCAGCGTACAGCGTAAGGTTTAGTTAGATACGTTGTTGTAGACGTCTGGTCTGACGGAGGACCTGAAACAATGCATTCACCTGCTTTGGTATGTTTTAGTTGTATATAAGGGGATGAGACTCTTCTATCCTCTTGTATAACGTTCTGACGTCTCTGTCTTAAGGGTCCAATTTGCTATAATCAGTCTAGCAGAACTGTTCCCACCTTGCTTCAAGTACTCCGCACTAATGAAAACAGCCTATTTGGAAATATTGCAGCGCATTTTTATCAAAAGATACCCTTAAAGGTTACGCGCTAAGCATTTATTAGCCTTATCAGTGCATAACTTCTCCAGTACTTGATCCTCTGGCTTTAAAACCTTCTAGTAACACCAGAAATATTACACAAGCAAAACCCTAAATGATGTAATTCCCTCCCTTGTCTTCAGAGATGCTCCTGATGCAGCTGACACCGTCATCCATGCTGTTATTAAGGCACGTCGTTTTTATTTAATGTGAAGTGCCGTGACTGTTCCTTTTACACAACTGAGAGTGTTTTCTCAGCAGAGAATCAGCTTTGTTTCAGGTGACTAATGATTCACACGATGCTGCAGCGCTGGCTCCATCGGATCAGGGCTGCATTAGCGCTGCCTCTGATGCCGTAGATCATAACCTTCTTTCATCCAGCCTCAGATGAGCTGCCGCTGAGGCGGCGACCCTCCTGTGATTCATCTCACATCTTAAATGTAGGACGATTTCCCCGTCTGCAGGCCAGTCTTCCTCCTCCTCTGCTGGATGGCCAACAAACCTTCCTCCAGTCCAACCCCCATTTTCTGTGACCCTTCTGAATCTAGATGTTAGGTCACCTTACTCGATATTATAGCTGAGCAATTTTAGATTCTGTGATATATATCGATATTTTATTTCCCCAGAGAGTATCGATTTTTCAGCCGCGAGTATCAATATTCTAAGCTTCTTTCAAAACCCCCGTGTCCCACCTTTAAAAGCTTGCAAGCAACAATTTGCACTGTTTAAATAAATGAAACTATTTTTCTCAACAAATCTTTTATTCATTTTGTCCAGCTGCCTGTCAGCCATATAATGTGTAATTGATGCTTTCAGTTCAATAAATTCAATAAATCTGTGTACAAGATAACTCAAAAAGTTATGGATGGATTTTGATGAAATTTTCAGGAGTTGTCAGAAATGTGAAAAGGAAGAACTGATTTAATTTTGGGTGTGATCCAGAAGAAATCCTGGATTCTGGATCACTTTTAAATTTTCGCTAACATTGCGGTCAATGAGGCCGAAAATTTTGTTTCTCAATATCTCCGTTAATTATTGCCCAAAACTCATGAAATGTGACTCAGGGATTGACAATGGGACCCTCTTTCAGATTTCAAAGGCTGATCGGGATCTGATCAACGTGGATTTTATCGCAATCTCTAAATCGCTATATGGGGGAATTGTTGCACTTGGCGGAGGTCTGCGCTCTCTGAGTGCTTTTCTAGTTCAAACAAAGTCATTGGAACACTCATAAGATTTCAGCAAAATAACTTTGTCCCTTTAAAATCTTTCGGAAAATGATGTAAATGTATTGTGAGATGAATATCGATATATATCCTATCGTGAGCCAAATATCGTGTATCGTATCATGTATCGCCACATCCCTACTCAATATATCAAGTACTATGCAAAAAAAACACCAAACATCTGTCTGGAATCCAGTTTGAAATGTTATTGATTGTTTTTAAGCATGTAAAAAGGCAGGCCTCATCTTACATCACAAATCTAATTCCACCGTATTCAGGGACCAGGTGTTTAAGATCTGCTGATACGGGCCTTTTACATGTCACGTGGCTTAAACATAAACGGGACAAAGCCTTCACGTCTACGGTTACCACTCCCTCCATCTGCCTTTGGATCTAATCTAATGACCCACATTTACTCCCTGACCTTCTCACACCACTAATCACTCATTTCCTGTCTGTCCACCAGTTTGCATTCGTCCTGCGCTGTTTATAAATTGTTTATACTTCTACAATTTATATTTCGTGCAGCACTTTGGTCAGCGACGGCTGAACGCCTGAGAGGCCGGGATGGCTGCAGAACGGCTAAAAACACCTCGGATCAACGTGCTTTACTGCAGAACCAACAATAGCCTCTGGATGCCTCTGGATCCGCCTGTACTGATTCGATTTCCCTGGAAATCAAACTTGAATCCAGTTATTAATAATGACCCCCAAAACCGCTCTGAGGTTGCAGCTGGTGACTAAAAGATTTTAAACCATCCTCTGTTTCTGCTACAATGGATGGGACTCAAAGTTCTCAGCCAGGATATTCTAGTTTTAAAAAAAAACACTCAGTGCTGACATGGTTTTCCACTTAAAGCCCGTCTGTGCTCTCGCCTGTGTTGTTCTGTGAAATAGAAAAAAAAAAAAAAGATCAACACGCCGACATCTGCCTGTAACCAAATCACAGACATTTTCTCAGCCCCCCCCCCATCCAGACTCCCTCATCAAGTCGGTCTGTGTCTGTTGCCGGCAACATTTGACGTGAATGTCATTTCTCATTCACTAAGTAGCCATCTGTTCAGCTAAAGGCCCCAGGCAGTCAAATATGAAGAGTTGCTTTCAGACTTCCTGGAAAACAGCCCATCTGAGGTTGGAGATTGGAGTAATGCAGTAAGTCCAAGTGCTAATAATGTTGCCCTGGATTAGAAGTTTCTGGAACATGCTGCCCTTCTTTAACTTCGATACCCCCAGCTACCGAAACGCACAGTTTCCCACCAATATCTGCCGGTCAAAATCTTTCTTCAAAAGAAAGCGGAGCAGAGACCACTTAGTCTTGTTCTTTCTCATGTTCTTCTCTGTGTAAGTTATTTCCTTCTCTACTTCTTTAATTTATAAAAAGACCCATTTATCTAGAGATCTACTTTCTGCCCTGAAACCTCAGAGCCATGAGAGACCCCACTTCCTCCAACCGGTGTTGCATCCTTCAGTGCAAACAAACACAAGCTAAACAAGTCTGAGCGCCGCTTTAAAAAGGTGTTCTGGGTAGTTTGTTAGTCCGGACCACTCAGCTGTGTGTTAATATAATATCTGGGAAGAGTCATCAAGGCCACTTCCAAACATTTTATATCCATCATTACGGTGAGAAACATTATTCGCAGATTGAAAACATGAACAAAGCAGCGGATACTCCAGCAAGTTCAGGTTAGACTCTGGAGTCCTCGGTGTTCGGAGCATCTGAACGATCATCTGAGCAAACCGCGACATTCCTGGTGAAACCAAAGTTCTCGCTGTAGTGAGAAGCATCTCGTACAGCAGTGGTCCCCAACCTTTTTATAACCGCGGACCGGTCAACGCTTAACAACCAGGTTTCTCGTTACTCATTTCATTACGTCAATAACATGAGTATAAAAGTCTCTGGTAACATCCTCTGTGCCCATTAAATAAATGAATTAAAAAAACTCACTCACAGTGGGTTTGGTACGTAGAGTCACCTGTCCTGATAAATCCATATTTCAGTAGGACTCTTGGTATCGTCTGTTAAAAGCTTTCTTTTTTTTGGAAGTCGTAGGCTGTTCTTCTTTCTCTTCACTGTGCATTTTCCCCTTTACAAGGAAACTTTCCAAAGACGTCTGTTCTTACTCATTTTGCTAGCTGGGTTAAATTTAGGTGCTCAGGTGACTGAGATGTAACTGAGAGAATCCATTCATTTTTCAAAATAAAAGCTCATTCCGACTCATATAATAAATAAAACTTAAATAGCTAATTTTCTTTTTGTGCGGCCCAGTAAATGGTAAATGGACTACACTTATATACTTATATTTTCCACACCAAGGTGCCCTCAAAGCGGTTTACAATGGCCTCTCATTCACCCATTCACACTCACATTCACACACCAGTGGGCAGCAGCTGCCATGCAAGGTGCTGCCAACCCACTGGGGGCAAGTTATGGTTCAGTGTCTTGCCCAAGGAATCTATGGCATGTGGACAGTTGGTGCCGGGATCAAACCACCAACTTTCCGGTGACTGGACGACCCGCACTACCAACTGAGCTACAGCCACCCCCGGTAACAATTGATCCACGGCCCGGTACCGGTCCGCGGCCCGGGGGTTGGCGACCACTGCCATACATGCACCACAGTGGAAGGACCTGGACATCCACCAGTCAATGAGTGGACCACGAGGCTCAATGTGAGACCGTCTGTCCAGCAGTAAAAGCTTGGCCAGTCTGGGGTCGTGCAGCAGGACGGGTAAGCCTTCCAGCGTTCCAGTATATCGTAAGCATATCAAGGTTGTTGCATATCAAGGTCCTGTCAAAGTTCAGACCTGGACTCAAATGAAATGCTGTGGTGGGACCTGAAGAGAGCCCACTGAGTCTATGTGCTGTTCAGTCACGGGGTTTACATAGTTTAGCACAAACTGTTTCTGCATTTTGGCTTATTTTTTAACAATAATGATGCAATATAAATGAGTATTCTGATACTGTTCATCTGCGGTTGTATTTAGTCCATTTCCAGACCTCTTGCAGAACTGTTCGTCACGTCCTGATGGATGAAGCCCTGGAAGTGAAGGAGGGGCGTCCTTTCTTATCGACTTCACCGTATATCCTCATGCCAGGATGACACAAACACGCACACACGTGTGCAGCAAACATAGACATGAGTGTTGGTGACGCAGGCCAAAGATCTGAAGCCACGTCCTTGTGAACTGGTCATCACTGGTTATGTAGGACACACACAAACACACACACACAAACACACCCGCTGGGCACCCTAATGTGAAGAGATGACTCCTGGAGCTAAACCATCTGCCATTCTCACATTCAGTCGCTCTATCTCACACACACACACACAAACACACACACACACACACACACAGCTCTAAACCTGCACTACAGGGGAAAAAAGAAGGAAATATACATTCCTTTGTTTTCGTTGATGGAAGAGTTTCGTGAATAAATCTGACTTGACGTATGTCAGAAAAGAAGAGGCGATGCTCCGCAGGTTCTCCTCCTGACAGCAGCAGCCTGCCGGTCACCTTGTATCAGGTCTCACTTTCATCTGTGCATCCTCGCGTCTCCATTTAAGCGTGTGCGTCCTCCGTAGGTGAGTGCAGATGCACACATCTAAGTGACACATGTTTTAAAATATACAACAGCTGGCTGGGGTTTCACTCGTAAGCTATAATCTTTAAAATGCTATGGATCGCTCTGTGGAGTAAAGAAGATTAACGCACGTAAGTATATAGACCAGGTCTCATGTGCACATGCACATACGACGTGCATATTGGGGAATTAACTTGAAATAATATTCTAAGTCATATTCTCTAGTTGTGTTTGCATCCCAGCAAAGTTGGTAGCTGCGTAGGAAAAATGTTTATATATGCAGTATATTTATTAATTTATTATGTGTTTATAAAACCTGGTGGCCTTAAATCTGTAAATGCAAAGAAATCAGTCCCAATGAGTGACTGCTGAGGGTATAAATGAATAAGTACTCCTAAAATACAAAATTCTCTCCCCTGCCATGAATCATTCATTTATTATACATTAAACATGACAGTGAGGCTTCAAGGGAGGGAGGCCAACAGAGTGTCTGTGCACGAGTGCACGTGTGCAGGTGTGTGTGTGTGTGTGTGTGTGTGTGGT